>JABFPO010000143.1:0-10847 GCA_022817385.1 Macroteleia sp. ZL-2020
TTTTACTGTAAACATTGTAAATTACTGGGTTTAAAGTTTTATGTTGTCAGTATTTTAAAGTTACTAATTGAAAAATTATGTTTCATTGTTTAATTATTTATCAATTTTATTTTTGTGGCGATGATAATTCTCATATTTTTGGCGACTTTATGTGTTATTGATAATGAACCGACTCTTTACAATGTACATAAAATTTAAATGAAGAATTTTTAATAGCTCTGAATAGGTTCACTCACTCTGAACGAAACGTTAGCTCATTAGTTAATAAACTAAACTGAAAAATAAATCAAGAAAATTTATTTTGAATTTTTTCCTCCTGGTCACTAGGATAGATGTATTGAATTACAACGTAATTTTAACTTAATTTTCACTATTTCTATCGCTGCAGTACCGTTACAGCTTTCATAGTATACGTTGTAATTACTAGTACTTTATTTTTACCAGTGTTCATCTATTTTCAATAACATTTTTATTATATTACGTATATTGAAGTATCATATATAAATAATTTAAGTAATCAAATCTGCCTGTGTCATATGACAAAATTTGAGTTCATTGTACAGCTACCAAAAATATTAATTTTATTCGTTTTCAATTAACTCGAGAAAAAGAATATACATAGTTAGAGAATAGAGAAATGTAAGGAAAGGCATGACAGAACAGAAGTCATAGAAAATCTACATTATTAAAGTAAATAATAATAATAGTGCATCGTTCTCTAAGGGATGAACAATAGTGATTTCAACGAGTGTGAAATTGAATGTGCGAGACTTTGGCGAGTGATAAAATTATTGTCCGAGACTACAGCGAGAACTGATGATGCTAGCCCAAGTTGAAGCGGAGAACTGCCAACTGCGGACGAGTTTGAAATCGCGTTCACCTCGTAATAACACGATACTTTTTATAACTTATGTATGAAAAGTAACCATTTTTATGCATATATACAGCGATGACAGTTATTAATTTTATCACTATGAATATATATATTGAAGTAGCTTTTCATACACGTGTTATAAAGAAATTATTTTTCTTTATACGTTCATTATTTCATTGTACGTTCATTATTTTTATGTTAAAAAAATACTTTAAAAATTACAAGATTTCGTGTAAACTTTAAGAACAAGATGACAATGCTAAGTTCTTGATAGTTATCAAAATATAATTAACAATGATAGTGAATATATTTATTTTTATATATCAATACATTGATGTTAATTTCGAGAAAATAAGTGTACTTATATATTCTTGCTGTAAAAATAAAATAATCATTTTAACACTGCAGTAGCACGCACCTAGTTGACATCACTAATTCATTATTATTATTTGTAAAGTTCTCAGATTCTCAGAATGAGCAGCTTATTTTACACAGTAATGCACTGAGAAAAAACGTTTGGTAAAGTCTGCTTAATTTTCAAGCAATGTGATATTATTTGGCACCATTGAAGAATATGTATTGAACAGTTAAGTAATTACCAAAGTTAAGTAAACTTTACTAGACATTACGTAAGGACCATTCAACTTTCTAGTATATATCTCTTCATGATATCAAATAATACCACATTACTTTATAATTGCACTCATAAAAAAGATTAATTAAATATTGCTGAACTTTTCGGTAAACTGGGGACGTAAGGTTAAGATAGCATAAAATTATCGAACTATTAGGCATTCTTTTTCAACTGTTTTGGACTGAATAGTCGATATTTCGGAAATATGTTATTATAATACTTCATCATTGTGTTCTTACGTCCCCAGTTTACTAAAAAGCTCGGTAATATTTAATGACTATTTCTATCAGTGTGTGTACATCCCCTTCGACAGTTTAGTTTATATTAATATTTTCGAAGAGGATGTCTGTCTGTGCTAAAACTAGCTAATCTAATTTTCCCATATGGATGATATGAGGTAATTCATAAATTTGAATTGAAACCTCATTTTTTCTGGCAGATACAGATCTTATATTATGTTGCTGATTTAGATTGAATGAAAACTTTCCAATTATTCAGGTTTTGTTCGAATTTTTAGTTTATGATAGATATAGTTATAATTAAATTATTCACATATTAGGTTTCCGTAAATATCTCGTTAAATATGCTTCGGCTAAAGAAATTAAAAAAATATGTGTTAAATAGTTTTTAAAAAAACTATCTAATGATACTAAATTTGACTTCTTTATCCCAACCGGTGGGAGCAAAAGGGTGAAAACCTTGATATCTTAAATAGAAACCTCAATTATTATTGAAATAGGATTTTTCAGAAAAAAATAAATATCAATAATTTATAATTATAAACAACGTTTATGCTATATAAAAAATATTGGTGAACATATTTTATGAAACAAATTGAATGAATAGTGACGTCATAGATATATTAAATATATAATATTACATAAAATATAATATAGTAATAGGATATTTTGCAATCATTATGTATAAACAGCTTTACTTTTATTACCAAAACATCTTGTTTTTTAAATGAAACATAATAAAACAACAGTTGGGTGAATAGTGACGTCATAAAATCCCAAGTAAAAATGCAACCGGGATTCTACGCCCGGAGCTGTGGCCCCGGCCTGGTTTAAATGTGGCATACTTGTTCAACGAATTCCATGTCTGGCCCTTGTCAGGGCCATATCAGGATTCCATGTTTTAATAGCTTGCAATGGCATCCACATCGGGGCCCGACCAGGTAACCTGACCAGGCACTAGTGCAGTGCGTCACGCATGGAATGTATAAGGCCCCGATCAGGAATACAGCTTTGGTTAAATTGAAATTGGCATACCTGGTCAGGACCTTCTCAGGTTACAACAATGTTTGCCATGTTTGTATGATAAGGTTAGAAATATGGAATTCTGATCAGGACCGCATCAGAACTCCATATTAATTCCATTCTTTAATTGCGTAAAATTCTTCATCTTGAAAACTTGAAAATCTGACCAGGACCACATCAGAATTCCATATTAATTCCATTTTTTATTAAATTTTATACATTTTTTATTAAATTTTTTTCAATTAAATAAAATTACTTAACTTAAAAACTTGGAAATCTGACCAGGACCACATCAGAATACCATATTAATTCCATTTTCAATAATTAAATTAATTAATTAATAATTATAATGGAATAATTATTAATAATTAATTAAAATAATTATAATTAAATTTTCTTAATTTTAATTAATAAAAAAATTAAGAAAATTAAAATTTAATTAAATAAATTGTATTAATTTTTTATTACATGTTTTCCAATTAAATAAAAATTCTTATCTTGAAAATATGGAAATCTGACTAGGGCCATATCAGAATACTATATTAATTCCATTTTTATTAATTAAACTTTATTTATTAATTTAAATTATATAAAAATTAAGAAAATTAAATTGTAATTAATTAATTTTATTAATTTGTTATTAAATTGTTTCTAATTAAAAAAATCCTTATCTTTATTTAATCCTTAGTTTGACCAAACGAAATTTGTAAAATTACTTCATTAGCAGTGTAATATCTTTTTTACTTGCTAAGTTGTGTAATTTCCAGTCGATTTGTATCGCAAAAATCGTGTAATTTTACACGGATTTTTTTCAGTGTAGTATAGAGAAATTATTTTTTATGGTTGGATGTGAAATGGAATCCTGATCAGGCCCTGATCCGGTGTAATCGGTTTTCCTGGTAATATATCTAGAGGAATCCCGATCAGGCCCTGGTCTGATTTAATCGGTTTTCCTGATTAGTTATCAAAAGGAATCCTGCTTAGGCCCTGGTCGGTCCCTGGTCTGTTTTGGTTAGGTTTCCAGGTCGGGGCCACATGCTTTACGTGCGTGATGCCCAGATACTGAGCCTTCCGTGGATACCAGGTCGGGCTCTGGCCAGGACGCAAGGAATCCCGGCCAGGGCCACATTTCTGGCCGTTTCAAATTTCTCCTTGGGTAGTTTTTTGAAACTTACAAATAGGCATCATGTGATTTACACAAGTACTTAAACATGCAAACAACCGATGTTTAAAAATGACTACTACAATCTAATAAAATATTACCCATATCTAATAAAATAATTAATTCTGTTAAAGTTTGTTTTAAAATATTTTCTTTACACGTGCGGGAGAAGTGCGTACTTCTCCCACTGTGTTCAGTTAGAGAAATACTCAGTTATCCAACTCAATACAGTGAGAGAAGTAACCACTTCTCACGCTACTCATAAGGAAAAGTATCGTACTTTATTCGACGGAGAAGTAGGAGATTTCCCGACTAGTGTGAGATTGGACACGAGCGAAGCGAGTAAACCAATATACTATTCTCCAATCATAAGGAATCGAATCATCATATTTATGTCATGAAATTTTGATTTTTATATAAATAATATAACATGACACTAATTCCGTGACTATAAACTTGAACAATCACTCATGTACAATTACAATTTAACATTAGCAAGATTTCTCCATATGTCTATACCAAGAACTAATTTTAAATAAAGATTCGGCAGGAAATGCATACCTTCTGCTGATCTGTCTTTTGATTTCTGTCTCTTTTTGTTTCTGCATCAGGAATCTATATTTTCGTCTGATTCATGTGAAGTGGAAGCAGGTTGTTTACAGTTTTGTTTCTGTTCATGTATTTGACAGTCAATCATCATGGTCCTTTTTTTAAGTATTGTTCCTATATTATCGTTCAAGTTGCGACTTTTCTTCGAAGAACAAACTATAAATTAATTATATCGCTGATATACAATAATATATTAAAAAATAGGAGATTCGGTTCTTGGCGGCCGACGAGAGTAGATATACGTTAGGGATTATCCCGCTTGTAGTACTTTACCTCGTGTTTCTGAATTCTTAATTCAATTCGAACTCTTTTCTTCGTTTGAGTTTTTATTTATATTTGGTGGCTTTATTGCTTATTTAGTTTTTTTTTCTTGCGTTCACTGCGCATTATATCTGCCTTTTTCCTTACCCGTCTGGTTTTTTATAACCAGAATGGGGTCAAAAGGAAAAAAGTGTCTGGAAGTTTCAAGAGGAGACAAGATGGACGACGATGTTCAAACAAATTTGGCCGACACCATGGACAGTCCGGACTTCGTATCTCCGAATACTTCCCCTATCGTCAGTGAATCACCTGAGAATATTGAGAGGATGGAAGCTTTTAATAACAAAATAGCCTTCATTTTGGAGCAGTCTAGTAACAAATATTCTAAAGATTGTGTTGCACCTTTTACAATCTTTATAGATAGAATAGATTCCAATCAACTCACAGATACCCACAATGTCAGCGAATTTTTTTTCGGAAGATTTTGTAATAAAACTTTTGGTAGAGATATGTACGGCTGCTGCAATCTGAAAAAGTCAGGTAACTGGAGATTCTCTCTGGAATTTTTTGATTTTACGGGCGCGAATAACTTTATTGATAAATTTAACGATAAAGTATATAGTGAGATTGACAGAAATGTTAACCAAAATAATTCTATTTTTTACAAACAAAAATGGATTGCCTATGTGCCAAATTTTAAGGTCTATTGTTCAATGGTTCTGGGGGGACCTAGAATTCAGGAAGCAACTGCAGACGAAATTATGGAAAACCTTAGGCCATACCCTATGGATGCTGCTTGGACAGCACCGGTAAAAGTGGAGCGTATGTATAGTTTTGTAAAAGATAGTGATGGGAAAATGACCAAAAAATTTTTGAATTTATTTAAATTGGATTTTGGAAAAAAACCTCTAATTAATAGAGTCAATTTATATGGTTTATTGCTTTATATAAATCCTTATGTCCCAAAAGCCCGCGCTTGTGGCAATTGCCTGAGATTTGGTCATAACAGTTTCACGTGTAAACAAAGGTTTAAAACATGTGCGAAATGCGCTTGTAAAGGTCATTCTGTTAAATTTTGTAATAATGATTACACTAAATGCGTGAATTGTATCCGCTATAAAATGGAAAATATTGATCACCGTGCTAATAGTTTTAGATGCCCGATTTTCATTCAAAATAAAAACATCAAAACATTAATGGCTAGATTAGATAAAGGCTTCTTGGAATGTCAAGAGATATATATTAATTTTGGGGGCAATATGAAAGATATTTATCATGAATATCAAAAAAATAATTCCAATGAAAATTTTGGTAATATAATGGATTATGCCTCCGCTGCTAAATCTCCCCCCTTACCCAGATCCCCTAGGGGCAAAAAAAGAAAAATTGGAGTTCCTTTAAATGTAGAAATTCCTGATTTGCAAACATATGTCGAACCCAATGTGGTAACAAATATAGAAAATGAAAATATGGATTCTTGCGACGAAGATCTTAATTCTACCAACGTTATAGATAAGGATAACAGTATCAGGGCTCAGGGAGATCAACTCAACATTCCTAGAAATGTGACGGTTGTACCAAATACTCCTAAAAAAATGATAATGATAAATCAGTCTTGTTTGATACTAACCTCGTTGAATGTACTTTAGCTGCAGCAAATATTCACCTTGATGATAATCAAAAAAAAGATTTGCTATGTAGGATTACTAACCTATACCTTTTTAAATAAATAAATAGTTATTTAATAGTTATATAATTAAATAAATAAATAATTATAAAGTTAAATATAGTTATTAATATATTTATATTAAATATAAATAAATAGTTATATAATTATCCTTCTAATACATGAACTCAAATACAAATACAAATACAAATTTAAACATATTACAATGGAATGCAAGGTCTCTGAATAATAAAAGAAATGAGATTGGTCTATTTGTTCAAAATTTTGATATAGATATCTTTTGTATTTCCGAGACCTTTCTGACCGATGAACATAACTTCAGCTATCCAGGATTTACCGTTATATCCAGATCTAGAGTTAACAGACAGGGTGGTGGTGTTGCTATTATTATTAATAATAAATTGAAGTTTTTAGATATTAATAACGCGCATTTAGAATTTATTGCCAAATGTATCTCATATGAAATAGAACTAGTTTTATGTAAGGTTAAAATAAATAATTCTCAGGATGACTCCTTCATTATTGTCTCAGTTTATTCTCCACCCAAAACTAGAACTCATTATACCAATATTGAATTTTGGAATTATTTTTTCAGTTATTTAGACAATATTAATCATAAGGTTATTATTTGTGGCGATTTCAATTCTAAATCCCAATTATGGTCGCATAATAACATCTCAAACCATGAGGGTAAAGTGTTGGAAGAGGGATTAACTAATAGCAATTTCTGTTGTATGAATAATGGTGATGCTACGCACTTCGTAAGTAATGGAAATTCTGAAGCTTTAGATTTAACATTTTGCAGTAATACACTTGCTATTCACTTATCTTGGAAAGTTTTGAATGATAATTTCTTCCTTTCAGATCATTTTCCTATCCTTATCACTTACGGCAATGCTATTCAGTCTTTTCACTTTGTAAGACCTTATATCAAACACTCGCAAATAGACTGGGCATATTTTAATTCGTTTTGCTCTAATCACTTTGATAAGTTTAGTTTTGACTGTGATTTAGAAACTACTTATAAGAAATTCATAGAAATAATATATTTTGCTATTTCTCCCACTGGAAACCCAATCTGTGATGTTAAAAGTCTTAGAAAAAAATCTAAATGCTATTGGTGGAACGAGGAATGCTCCAATATCATTGCTGAAAGATCTAAAAAGTTCAAAAAGTTTAAAAGAAATCCTAACCCTTCGAATTATCAAAACCTGGTAGATTTTTGTAATAAATCTAGATCCTTATTGAATAAAATTAGAAATGCTAATTTTATAGATAAAATTAACTCATTTGGAAGGAACTCTAATATAACTGAGGTCTGGAATCTTGCTAAAAATATTAAAAATAAGAGGATGAGAAATGAGAGTGAATGTAAAACTAATTGCTCCAATAAGGACAAAATAAGGGTTAAACTGTCACATATGTCCAAATCGGGTGACGCTTCAATTGAATTGAGTAATTTGAGTAATAAACTTCATATTATTGAAAATACCCCGTCGACGAATAAACCTTATTCTAATATTCTTCTGAATAAAATTTCTACTCAGGAGATTAACTTTGCAATTGAAGGTGTGAGAGAGAGATCTGCTCCTGGACCTGACTGTATTTCATACAAAATTATTAAAAGGTTGCCTTCTTCAGGTATTGATATACTAAAACATATTTATAACGAAATTTTGTACCATGGTGACATCTTAAAGGATTGGAGGAAATTCACTCTTATTTTCATACCTAAACATAATTCAGATGACTCTAGGCCAATCGCATTAGCTTCGTGTATCTTTAAGATTTGGGAATATATCATCAAATGTAGACTGGAATGGTGGTGTGAGAAAATGTGTATCTTTCACCCTAATCAATATGGATTTAGAAGTAATAAGTCTACTACAGATGCAGTTGCTCATCTTACATCTCACATTCTGTTAAAACGTTTTGAAAATAACTACTCTGGGGTCATCTATATTGATATCAAAGGCGCTTTCGATAATGTGGATCCATTTATTTTAGCCAAAAATTTAATCAGAAAAGGACTACCCAGTAAATTTGCGACCCTTATTTTTAATTGTACTAAGTTAAGGTTCTTGGATGTCTACATTGATAACATGTACGATTCGACCGTTTATACTATTAAAGGCTTACCACAAGGATCAATTTTGAGTCCTATCCTTTTTAATTTATATATGCTAGATATATTTCTACAAACTCCGGATAACGTAGATGTTATCTCTTATGCTGACGATATTGCTATATTTTATTCTTCCCAAGACATTTTTGATGTATTTAATACTTTGAACGATTCGCTTAATGTAATCAATTATTTCCTTAATAATTTTTTGTTGTTAGAGATATCTATAGATAAAACAGCGGGTATGTTTTTTTCCCCTGTAGGCGAACGCATCAACCTTAGACGATTAAACTTAAAATTTACCTTGAGCAATAGACCTATAAAGCTGGTTAATTCGTTTAAGTACTTAGGAATCTATATAGATTCTAATTTAAATTGGAGATCTCACATTAATCATATACATAATAAATCTAAGAAGATGCTAAATATTCTCAAAGTTTTTGTGGGGCTAGACTGGGGTGCCCACCCGAACATTATATCGATTCTATATAACGGTTTAATCCTGAATAATTTAGATTGGGGCAGCCAATTCTTCGGCAGCGCAGATGAGACACATTGTAAAAAGTTGGACGTAGTTAACCACAGCGCCGAGAGGCTTATTTTGGGTCTTATGAATACGACTCCAATTAATGTATTACATGAAATTACCGGTAATATACCCCTATCTGATAGAAGGAAACTTCTTAGGAAAAAACTTGTATATAAAATCTTGAGCGATCGCAAACATAATGTAAATAATATTTTAGGCAATTTACCTTTGAATGATGAATTATTTAACTTTCGCCTTCATAATACAATTGTACACGATTACGCTAAATACCGTTACTTAAAAAATGAAATTATCGATATTAACTCCTGTAACGTATTTAATTTTCCATATGATATTAATTTGGTTGATATGAGTGGTATTTGTAACTTTGACTATGGCCACAAATTAACGAGGAAAATAGGTGCAAATAAGTTATTTGAAAAAATCCTAGCTGAGAAATGGTCAGGCTTTGTTCACATTTTTACTGATGGTTCTAAGTCATGTGAGGATGACACCTACTTTCCTATAGCTACGGGATATGCGGTATATTGCGATAAATTTAACCTTAGATACATGGCCAAAGTTAATAAGCATTACTCTATATTTCAAGCGGAAGCATTTGCTATTTTATATGCAATTAACTATGCTTTATCTAATGATATTAAAAAGGTAAAAATTTTTAGCGACTCTATGAGTGTCATGAGAAACCTGGTCTCAATGAAAAATAAAAAAAATAACGATACTATTATTTTGTTAATTAAAAAAGCGTATCTTAATTGTATAGATAAGAATATTGATTTAGAGATTATTTGGATCCCGGGTCATAAAGGCATTGTGGGGAATGAAGTGGTTGATAAACTAGCGAAACAAGCGTTAGAATTGAATGTTTTTCTGAGAAAAAAATGCTTCGTTAATTCGTTTTTCCCGTTTTGTAAAATTAAAATCCTTAATGACTTTCGCAATCGGATATGGAATGAAAAAGAAATTAAAGGGAGAAGATATTTTCCTTTTAAAGAAAAAAAAGATCTTTGTTCGGGTAGATGGTGGAAAAAGCTTCAGTTAAATAGAAATGTAATCAAAATAATATCCAGGATGCGCACGGGACACGTTAGACTTCGTGAAAATTTATTTAGATTAAACATTATTGATAATCCGTATTGCGACTGTGGAGATGGTAACTCTCCTCAAGACTTGAACCATATGTTTTTCAACTGCAGCGACATCTATCGGCAATGCGAGGAACTGAAGATTAAACTCTGGGAGATCGACAACGAAGCCATTCTAGATGACATTAGATACACAGTTTTCATGAAGAATCCTAGAATACTTAACTGCATATATAAGTTTGTGGTGGAGAACAACATACGTATTTGACATTCTAATCTAACCGTTTGGTTTCTGATCTGGCGTACAGGGTAGTATTGAAAACCCTATAGCCAATAAAGCCACCAACCAACCTTACATCTAATGGTATGTAAAAGTATTTGACCTTTAAACAGGGATTTCAGTAAATTACAGCTGCAATTGGTATCTGATAGTAAGTGCGCTTCTTCGGATATGAACAAATTTCATTTGGAAATTTTTGGACAGAAACCGCATAGATACTATTAGGACTAGTACTCTTATTGGTTTCTAATAGTATTTTTCAACAGGGATCCCCGCTAGCCACGCATGCTTACTGGCTACCGCCTAGCCATCACGGCT
>JABFPO010000144.1:0-10828 GCA_022817385.1 Macroteleia sp. ZL-2020
TATTTTGTTTACTTCAGTTACTAAATTCAATAAACATTTTTCATAGATATTAATAATCGGCTACAAGTTCTTAGTGAGGAAGTTTCAATCGTTAAACACTCAATTAACATGTTAGCAGAAATAACGATGAATAATAAAAGAACCCAAGGAATAGATGAATCTGATGATGAAGATGTGAGGAATTTGTTTCCATTAACTAGAAAGAAGGAGGTTAAACGTTTAAAAAAGTTACTACTGGAGAAAAATTGGCAAAAAAAAGTTGTAAATATTATAAATTAATTATTTCAGTACTTAATCAATGGTAACAAAGTAAAAGTATTCCTTTTTATATCATTTTGTTGTACTTTTTTTTATTGATTTTCATTTGAATTAAAGTATTTCCAACAAATAATTTAAATAATTTTTATATAAAGGTCATTGTCCTACTTAATTTACGTAAATCGTGTATCATGTATATTAATGTACTATAAATTTATGTTAAATTAACGTAATTTTGAAAATCATCACATAATAAAATGAATTTTCAATAGCTTTTGTAATTAGTATAAACATATTTCTAACAATTTTACGTAAAGTTCATGTAAATTATTTACATAAATACTTTTATAAAATGGAATATGACAATAGGGTGTTATCTGTATGTAAATTGAATGTAAATTATTTACATAATGTCTGGCTATCAGAGTGTAGGAAAATATTATTCTTACATGAATATTATTTCAATATTAAATAAATATTAAAGTTGCATTAAAATTGTGTCATAATAATGTGCCTAAAAATATTGCATGAAATTATAATTTAATAAATAATTACAATGTAATTGCAGCAGTAAAATAAAAGCAGTTTTTTATTTTACAGTAAAAGTATTTAAATGCATTTGGCGGGAATACTTACCGCGACATGACTCGTTCTCTCATGCACCAAATTATGACGAATAATGTAGCACAGAAATATTGTCTAAAAGGAGGCAGTTGCACCAAAAAAAGTTTAAATGGGCACAAAATAGTGGACATTGTTATTGGTAATGTACATGACATTTATTATTCAACTATATGTTGTAACATCAGCATAATAAATTCCAGTAATCACACATTATACTAAGATATTGTAATTTGTAACACTGTATAAAATTTTTTGAATCTTATGAGAATTTTTTGATAATAATTTATTAATATATTCTATAAAATAATCTACAATGGCGTTCCGTTTGTTTTGTTAAGTCAGTGTAAACCCTAATATTATATTGTTAATTTCTTTTTTCAGCAACAATTTTTTATGTTATTTTAAACTTAATTAACATTCCGAATACTATAAATTTTACAGAATATTATTAATAGTATAAAATTTTTTTCACTTAGATTTAGTTCTAAAACATAAAGATGGACCAAAAAAAAATGACATCGAAAAAGTCATTATACACTGGTTAATTCAAGCAAAATGGCGAAAAAGAGAGCAGTAAATAAGATAGTAACAATAACCGTATCGTTATATTAAATTTGGAAGGTAACTTTACATTTCAACAATTGCAAAAATATTTTTACACGAGTTTTGGCACATTAATTTTTATTTGTTTCAGATATAATTATTAACATAAACTTATAGAGCATGGAAAATTGGAGCATATGTGTAATTTATAATAAATGTCTAGTTAATAAAAACATATTATTCGTATAATGAAAAAAAAACAATACTAATGAATATTTTTGCGTTACACAAACGCCATTTCCGTCGTTTGTGCGTTTTAAACAAAACAGCGTTTGTTGCTCACTCTTAACAAAAAAAATCGTATGAATCATGGGAAATAATAGGAAAACCAATTTAATAATGTTTTCCAATTTAATTCCCTTGGTGAATAATATACTATAATACAAAGATTGTTTAATAACTTTAATTATAAGCATCCTTACCATTTTCTATAGTTGTACAAATATTCCTGTAAAAAATAAGTAATTGGAGCAATTAAAAACAATCAAAATACTTTGTTTGAGTTTTATTGAATTCCTTTATGTACTTTTCGCAATTAAAAGAAATAAAAATATCAAACGTTGTATAATTTTACCATTAATTTGTTATATGTTATTTGTATTTTCAAGTTTATATTATTATTTGATTTTCAATTAATAAAATGTATATAGATTAATGAAGAATATAATTTCAATTATATATATTTATTTTTATATATTTTGAAACAAAGTTTAATTGTTAATTTTTTTAAATTAATAAATATATTATTTATTGAGAAAAATTAAACGTATTTAGCTTATTATCTTCAATATTCTGAAAAATGAAAAAAAAATTCGTCACAGAAAGGTTGCGCTTACTCCCTGCATTTTAGGGAGTAAAGGCCCATTTTAGTCGCAATAATAAAGTTTCAACTTTAAGGAGTAAATCTGCGCTTTATTTCCCTGGTCAAAGAACAAAAACAAAAAACTATTATTGTTTAGATTTTTGAGTTCATTAAATCAAGAAAAAAACTGCAACTGTTTTTCATTCGCCTATTCTATTATACAGTTTTTTATTGACATACGAAAGAAGGATTTCTTACTATTACGTTTAAATAAACTTGTAAATTTGCAGTTAACGCATTTCTTTATTACCATAATACTCTTAATCAATAATAATCTCAAATTCAAAAATACATTTCAGAACAGTATTATAATAAAAAATTGTCAAATATATTTCATCGTGCATTTACAATTTCATTTATAATAAAAATGATGTAAAAATGAAACTTTTTTAGTATCAATTATCCACATTAAATATATATTGTAGCCATATTTATAGAATATCGTATATTAAATGCGAAATAGATATTATTTTATCATCATATCATTATTTTGAGGTTATTTTGCCATTGTTTCGATATCCAAGTATTAATATTAAAACAATATTTAAATAATGTTGTTTGTATGCTTAACCGTCAATGTTTAAACAGCATTTTTTTATTATTAAATCAATGTTCAATTGATATCAAACCATTGATATTGTAACAATGCTGCATCAACATCATATCAACATTGATTCAATATTCACACCGTCGATATCGAATCGATATCAACTGAAGGGACATTCGCACGTTATTTCAATATTGTTTTAATATTTCTGCAATATTGAATTAATGTTGAATCAATAAAATCGTCAATATTGAATCAATATTGATTCAATATCCGTGTTCTCTTAGGGATATTAAAAATTTATAACCTATATTTGGATTGGAACAAGGATGTATACGGAATGGTGAATTACTTGAGGTGCTAATCTCAGTGGTCTACATGTTTCCCATGCAAATTTTCCTTTTTTGCCATCATCATTTGCCAGTGGGCTTGAGACGCTGCAGCATCATTTTGCTTCATGTATCTTTAATACTGTAACCGCTCATTATAACCTCAACTCTGTTGCCTAGTATAATATTGTGGAGAGAATTGTTATAATCTCTCTCCTCTTCTGTGAGTAATCGGATTGACGCATTTTCAAACTCTTATTATACAATTTTATTTTTCATTTTTTTAATTTAATAATTATTTTTACGACAATCGTCTTTCCGTTGGAGCTGTGGTGAGCGCTTATCATTGGTCACTATTGATTGGTGGATTTTCTATCGAGCAGAAATATCAAGTACTACCAACTGCTGCAGAACTGATACTAGCTCCAGTTAACAGGGTACTGGGCGTTGCCAACCGCTTCTGAACGTAACGCGAGCTTTACTTTTTGGGCTACCCACAGTTCTCAACCTAGCTTCAACGTCTAGTGTATCCAGTAATACCAACTATCCTTGAACGTAACCCGAGTCTCATTTTCCTGGTTTTTACGTCGACATTGTTTATTTTTCTAAGATACAACGTATTACATGACTATTTTACAACTTACTACATTGTTTTTGCCTCTTTTATTCTATATTTTGACATTTTATTTTATTTTGTATCTATTTTGTAACATCATCGCTTAATTAACTATTATTATTTATTTTGGGTCGTGATACGTGTTATATCTTATCATTTTCTCTTTATTTATTTTGTATTGTATAACTATTACTTCACGGTTTTTATTAATTGACTTTATTTTATTTGTTTTTTATTTATTGTTTTAATTACCCGACACTAAAGCTGTATTAATTGTTACTTTACGGTTTTATTATTTTACTTTATAATATCTGTTTGAGTATATTTAACTTATCTTACTTATATTTATTATTTTATTTATTGTTGTATTTATCCGACGCTTAATCTGTATTGTATTATAATTAACTTTCTCGCGTTACCGTGTATTTTATATTTACCACTGTACGTTGATTACTACTGCATTTGTTCAATATGCCTCGAGTGGGCTCTTGTGCAAAATGCAAAACTATGGTGTACCACGATACTCGCTGCGTATGCAATAGACTTTATCACACCCAATGCCAAAAAGATTTTTCGGTGTATATCGATGGCATCTTCAAGGGATGCCAACTATGTTCATCTGAGACTTGGCGTGATCCAATAGCCACAAAGCGTCCGAGAACTGATGATGAAGGTGCTATTGCCGATAGAGATGTTGCTGGCGATCAGCCACCTGAGGAGAGTACTACTACCGATCCCACTGATATTTCCCTCAACTCGATCTTTGATTTGATTAAATCCATGAGTCATCAAATAGACCTGCTTCCTTCACTCAATGCCAAGGTGGATAGTTTGGAATCTAAGGTTGATGGTTTGGAGACAATGCGGAATGACATCCTTGTTATTCACGGTAAACTGGACGGCATTATAGGTGATATTAAAAATAATTCGGAAAAAATTTCATCGATGGAGGCCAGGGTGATTGAAGTTGAGGATAAAATTTTACAACTGGAGAAAGGTATCGAGTCTACGTCATCTTCAGCTACATCCAAGCAATTGTTACTTTCTGAGATTGAGGAAAGACGCAAAAGATCTCGTAATATTATAATTTATGATTTTCCTGAAAATGCTGATCTGGATCAGGATTTGGCTAAATTTAACGCCTTATTGAATGAAATTCAAGATACTCGCCCAGCTGTATCTGTCTGGAGATTGGGTAAACTTCAAAATGATAAACCTCGTCCACTCAAATGCACTTTTGCCGTACGATCGGATGCCCTAATAGTTTTGAAAAATGAAAAATTTTTTAAATCAAGAAAATATAGAGTAAAGAACGACTTATCTCCTGACCAAATTGCTTATTTGAATTATCTGCGTGGTGAATTAAATCGTCGGATAGAGAGCGGTGAACGTGATATAACCATTAAATACGTTAATTCTACTCCTACCATTGTAACGAAAAAAAACGCCTAAGGCGAGTATCTTCCTTGTCATCTGATTCTCACGGGAACGTTTCTATATTTTATCAAAATGTTCGGGGCCTGAGAACCAAACTCGATCTATTGCGTATCTTTGCAGCTAACGCTGATTTTGACATCATTATACTAGTTGAGACATGGCTATGCGACGTAATTGCTAATGGGGAACTGGGATTGCTTAATTTCAACCTCTACAGATTCGATCGCCCTTGGAGGAGAGGAGGCGGTATTTTGATTGCTGTTCGTACACACCTTACTTGTCGCCTTCTGCCCCTGTTGGATGTTACATCGAATTCTACATTAGAGCATCTCATACTGCATTGCACATTTAAAGGTAAATCCATTGTCATTGGCTCAGCCTATATCCCGCCGGCTTCGGATACATGCTGTTACCAATTGTTTGTGGATTCAATGGACCACTATTTGCAACAGATAGTTGACACTGACATTCTCATTGTTGGTGATTTCAACCTCCCACATATTCAATGGTTAGTCAATGATTCGGGAGTGTCTTTTTCTCCTGATAATTATGTTGCAAATAGAGTCATCGAAGCTGCAAACATTTTATCTGGGTTTGCAAATGAATTCAACTTGATCCAGTACAATTCTATTCTCAACCATAACAATTATGCATTAGATTTGGTATTCTCATCCCTCACTGATCTGAAGGTGTTGCGTGAGACGCATAATCATTTACCAATTGACTTCAATCATCCTCCGCTTAATATTTCTTTACCTTGTACTGTAAATTCTGTGGTATCGTTTAGATTTCATCAATATGATTTTGAGAATGCAGATTATGCATTGGTTAATTCTGCATTGAATGCGTATTCTTGGGACACGATCCTTGGTGATCTGGATATTAACGATGCAGTTGCCACATTTTATGATCTGCTGAATAACGTCATCGATTCTTTAATTCCAAAGAAATTACGTACAGTGGATAACTTTCCTTGCTGGTTTGATGCCAGGATCAAGAGGATGATCTTTGAGAAAAAGAAGGCGCACCTTAAATTTAAAAAAACTAACTCTCCTGATGACTATTACCTATTTTCATCCCTTCGTTCTGAAATAAAGAAATATTCCCGTTTACTGGTTACAAGATTTAATTTTGTAACCGAGACAAATATTGGGAATAATCCGAGAAAATTCTTTAGATATGTTAATAGCTTCAGAAAATCATCCCCATTACCCAATGACATGATCCTTGAGGATACCTGTGCTACCTCTAGTCAAGACTCTGCAATCTTATTTGCCGATTATTTTAAGTCTGTGTTTTCACCTGACACACCATGCGATTCGGTGCTGGGGTGCGACCGAATTTTAAACATCCCGAATATCTCAATTTCCTTGGAAGAGTTATTTGATGAACTTCTACGCTTAGATTTGAATAAAGGTCCGGGACTTGATGGCATTCCAAATAGCTTCTTGCGGAACTCTCGATTCGGTATTTCCAAACCTCTACATTTATTGTTTAATAAATCTCTTAGTACAGGCTTCTTCCCAGTCTACTGGAAATCTAGTCTGATTATGCCTATCCATAAAGGAGGAAGTACGCACGACATCAAAAACTATCGACCTATCTCTATAATCGATGCCATTCCAAAACTTCTTGAAAAATTGGTCATCTCAAAGTTATCTCCCTTCATCAACAGTATTTTGTCCGATACCCAACATGGTTTTCGAGAGACTAAATCAACTACGTCCAATTTAGTCTTATTCAATGACTATCTTTTTTCTAATCTTGATCGTAGCTCACAGATAGATGTGGTATATACCGACTTTGCAAAGGCATTTGATCGGGTCTCGCACGCAGTTTTGTTGCGAAAGCTACATGCCATGGGGCTCGAAGGCCAAATGTTAGACTGGATCTCTTCGTACCTGACTGACAGAACTTATGTAGTCAAATTGAAAGATGGTGCATCTGCAGAATATGTTGCAACATCAGGTGTCCCTCAGGGTTCTCACCTGGGACCACTTTTATTCAATCTTTTCATTAATGATCTCCCTAACGTCTTTAACTTTGTTAAGGTTCTGCTATTTGCCGATGATGCAAAAATTTTTCATACCATTTCTGATCTGAATGATTGTAAATCTTTCCAACTTGACATTGATAGACTCACTCAGTGGTGTACCTTGAACCGCCTTCCACTGAACGTACCCAAATGTGTGACTATCCACTTTTCTAAAAAACGCACGTTGATTGCCAATGATTACCATATTAATGGTGAAATAATTCCCACTAAGTCTTCTACTTCTGACCTGGGAATCCGATATTCGAACAATGGGTCTTTCCGTGGTCACATACTGGATGTTAAGTCTAAAGCCCTACGAACTCTTGGGTTCTTGAATAGAAATAGTAAGCATTTCCAATTCCCATCTACTTATAAGACCCTTTACATCTCCCTAGTTCGACCTATCCTGGAATACGCGTCACCCGTCTGGTCTCCTTACATTAAATATGACATAGAAATTCTTGAATCAGTTCAGCATAGATTTCTTAGAAATCTTATGTTTCGTGCGAATAAACCCATGAGCTATTCAGATCATGATTACTCAGCAGCACTGTCTTACTCAGGGCTCAAATTATTATCTGAAAGACGTGTTTATTTAGACCTCATGTTTCTATATAAAGTAGTTAATGGGCTCATTGACTCTTTAGCGCTGCGTGAATTGATTACCCTTCATGTTCCCTCTCGTCACTTACGTAATCCCCCTATATTTGCAACGCAATTTTACAAGACCAATGCGGTCCACTTAAACACTGTCCAACGACTGATGAGGTTAGGCAATGTGCTACCGAATTTTGATTCTTTTTCTCAACCACTTGCCAACTTTAGAAAAATGATTACTCTTTTCAGATGGTGAGGATAATACTCGCTTTGCGTTACTTTACTTCTTACTTTAGTACATTATTATATTATTTGTCTTTATCTATTTTTTTTTTATACTTCACTTCGTTTAATTATTGTATACTTTTTATTCAACTTCACCTTATTTCTGTATCATTCTTACATTCTTGTATTTATTAAAGGGTACTTACCCGTTTATATAAATAAATAAATAAAAATAAAAAAAAACATGATATTCCTCGATTAAGTAGAGATATTTATAGTCACAGAATAAATGGGCTTTTTTTTCATGTAAAGTTTCCAGACTGAGACGGGATATTTTTGAATTAATTTCCTTGACACAGTCAGGTTATTTCTAGGTACAGGGAAATACATTATCTCTCAGGAAATTTCTAGACTGAGTCGGGATAGCTTGGCGTGAATTTACTCGACGCAATCGGGAAGCAGCATTGGCAACAAGAAATTTGCACGCTAATTCGGGATATTTCTAGATAAATTTACTCGACTGAATCGGGAAAATTCAGGACAAAAAAAGTTTTCGTTTCTTGCAAAATTTCCAGACTGAATCGGATTATTTCCAGATGAATTTCCTTGACTCAGTCACGGTATTTCTGGGTACAGGGAACCACATTATCGGTCAGAAAATTTCCGGAATAAGTCGGGATAGTTTGGCCTGAATTTACTCGACGCAATCGGGATATTTCTGGACACAGGAAGCAGCATTGGCTACAAGAAATTTGCACACTAATACGGGATATTTCTAGACAAATTTACTCGACTGAATCGGGAAATTTCAGGACAAAAAAAAATTTCGTTTCTTGCAAAATTTCCAGACTGTATCGGGATATTTTTAAATGAATTTTCTTGACACAGTCAGGGAATTTCTAGGTACAGGGAAATACATTATCTCTCAGGAAATTTCCAGATTGAGTCGGGATAGTTTGGCCTGAATTTACTCGACGCAGTCGGGATTTTTCTGGACACAGGAAGCATCATTGGCTACAAGAAATTTGCACACTAATTCGGGATATTTCTAGACAAATTTACTCGACTGAATCGGGACATTTCAGAACAAAAAAAAATTTTCGTTTCTTGCAAAATTTCCAGACTGAATCGGGATATTTCCAGATTAATCATTGGCATTTTTCTCAGATTTTTCTACCTTTTTCAAAATGCATATTAATTAATGTAACGTTATTAATACTGCTTGTATGTCTTAGAATCAAGTTCAAGTGTTATTTCAGCAGTGTCACGTATATTATCTACACAACTGAACATCGTCACACGGATTACAACAAAACTGCTACATGCTAATGCTCAGTTATTTAACGTAGACCCTATCGTACGACATTTTACATATACTTGTCACTACCTTTTACAAAGTACAATAACAAGCGATGCGCGGTTCTGAAGCCACATACACGTGCAACAGAAATTTGGTGTCCGCTTCTATATATGATGCAGGAGCACGCCTCGTTCATATAGGAATCGCATGTTATCCAACTGTGTCGTTGTTAACAGACTTGCATCTAAGATAACAAATGACGGGAAAAATTTTCCCAGTTGGCTTCGTAAAAGTTTACACTCAGAAAAAAAGTTTTATTGAAACAGTTAACAATGTTTAACTTAAGGAAAGCGCATTACTTTCTGTCCAATGGAAACATTTTTGAATGGCAGTTCAGTATCGTTACATTGGGAAACTATCTTGCAATAAATTAACTTTCTTAGTGAAATTTCAGAATAACACTTGACACTTGGATAAAACATTTTATTGGAAACAGTATTAATGATTTCCATTAATAAATATTCGAATTATCTAAATGTATTGAAATAAAATTTGAGCAATGCGAATGATTTTATATCGTTTATTATGTATATAAAAAAATATATATATTTTTTAGACTATGTATAAAATTATGTAGCTAATTAATATCACATCTGTATTATTCGTATTCGCACAATGTCTAAACATACGCAAAAAGTAAAAATAACATACATTTAGTGCATAATTATCCTTGTAAAATTAATCAATTGAGGTTGCTCTGGGTATATTTTGTGTTATTAGGTACCATACCATGATATTTTTTTAAGGCATATCACACTGTACTTACTTGAATTGTAAATAAAAAATAATGACAACTCTTATTTCACATACATGTATCCATCATGTTTTCAAGCACCTGTATAGAGGGGAAGAAAAGCCTAAGGTGAAGTATGAAGCGTTTTTTTACCAAACTGGGGTGTTTTTGAATAATGTTATTAAGAGGTGGACAAACTGGATTGCAAACACGTGTTACCGACATTAGTAATTTACAAATAAAAATTTAATATTTACAGATTTAATCGATTTGAAGAGAACACTTGCATTTTCTCATTTCTTTTGCATATTTTCTAAGAAAAATGAATTACTTTTAATTTTTCGTTGATACAGTTAATAGTAGTAACTGACTCCGTGACACGAGACACACTGATAGAAATAATACATGACATATTCCCAAACTATTTAGTATCCGAAGGATATAAGGGTAAGATGGCGAAAAATTACCAAACTATTAGGTACTGTTTCCCGAACTATTTAATATCTTGCTGAAACATTCGAAAAAGAGTACCTAACAGTTTGGTAATTTTCCGCCATCTTACCCTTATATCCTCCGGATACTAAATAGTTTGGGAATATGTC
>JABFPO010000145.1:0-10822 GCA_022817385.1 Macroteleia sp. ZL-2020
CCTCCGCTATGTTTCATCATGTGTCCCGACTCTCCTCTGCTAAGTTACATTGTAGGGGGTGAAAAGCAACCTCAAATATTTTTATTTTTTCCAAAAAAAAACTAGTATTTAATAATTTGTAATGCATAATTAATTAGTTATATGTGATATCACTTCTCCAACAGAACCAAACGTTTAGTAAACGTTTATTTACTGTTCTCTAAAAGGTAACATAGGGGAAGTGAAAGTTGGTAACATAGGAGAATCTTAACTTAGCAGAGGTTAACATAGCGGAGGTGCTAGTGTACCTAAAGTCGACATGAATTTATCTCAAGAAAAACTTTAACTTTACCACAACTAAATCTGTGATATTTCCACACAGATTTGACATTGTAAATAAATTAACTTTTATACCAATATTTAGGATTAAACAAAGTCTTTTTATTGTGCAATACTTATTGTTAAAGTAGCATAATTTATATTAATTGTCTACTGAATAATCCATAAAATATTAAAATATACTAAAAGATAAATGTATATGTTGAGAAATTGTAAACCGATTAACAAGTCAAAAATACATTTTTTTATCATTTATTTCTTTGTTTTAGTATTTTTATTAGTTAATGGATTACGTATAAATACATTGTATAGATTAACATCTATATGTATATAAAACGTATGTTTGGTTAATGACCAATTTAATAGATAACACATTTTTTCCAATTTTTATGCGTTTATTTAAATGATGTTTTGGTCAATCTTAATGACCATCTTCAGATTAATTACAAAATTCTTATATACAGAAAAATTAATTTAAAATGTCAAGAAACAGAAGAAATTGTACTAATTAAATAAATATTGTATAAAATAAATGTATAAGATAAACTGATAATTTGTAATGTATTAAATATTAAATATTTTATTAATAGACTCACTTAGATTTTTTTTAATTTGTAACTTCACTTTTATACAGTAGAAAAATTTCAATAAATTGATATTTCAGGCGATAAAAATCAATGCAAAATATATCAACAATGGATTCTGAATGCGGTACAAACTTGGGAATCAAAAAACATTAAACCATGTCAAGAATTAATCACATTCACTTTAAAATTAGTTGGAATTATTAGTAGAGATGAATTTAATTTTCAATTCTGGTATCGAAATGATGTATTCATCAATTTGTGTAAGATTTTTGAGCTCAGAAAACAAGATTTGTCAGCTTCTATCAAAATGGCTTATATTACAATGCTCTGTAATTTGACAAAGCACAGCTCCGGTCGACAGTGGATTATTGAAACAGGTTAATTAAAATAAAAAATGTGCAAATGTTATTGTACTGCAATTAGTTAATATACGGACACGGAATTTTCGTCTACATGGACACGGAATTTTCCTGTACACGGACAAGGAATTCTGTGTACATAAACACAGACTTTTCATGAGCACAGACATGGAATTTCTATGCACGCAGACAAGGAATTTCTATGTAGATGGACAGCGAATTTTTGTGTACACGGACAAGGAATTTCCGTATTTCAGGACACAGCATTTTCATGTACATGGAAGATCTTTTATGAAGCGTCCAATTACATGTACACGGGATTTCTGTAAAGACAGACATAGAATTTCTACATACACGGACACAAAATTTTTGTGTACACAAACACGGAACTTCCGTGTACACGGTGGTTCAAACAACAACAGTCAAAATTTGAACAATTGAAATGTAATACTTCCCCTCTCAAATTCGTCCTCATTATAGTCTCCTTGGTCAATATTTATATTAAATATAGAATACATACATTATTGTATTTGCAACACATTCATAAATTAGAATAAATAATTAATATTGGTTAAAATTGCAGAAGTATGGAAAGATATGATAGAATTTGCTCACTCGAATCACACAATGTATATTACTCGTGAATGTAAACAGTTTCTAATAGAATTCCTAACCAAAGAACGAAGTAATACAAAGATATGCGAAGAAATTGTTTTAGCAGTAACGATGCCTTTGATTAATAGCACACCAGATACAAAAGTAATACCTGCTTTAGAAGATTCATACATGGATCAAAACAGAATATTATGTGCAACGCTTGATTTAGTAACAAATATTATAGAAGACACTTTATTTGATAGCATGGACAGTTCAATTCCATCCATGTTTGAACGAGTTGCGAATTTAGAGGTGCGAGTTAAAGCACTTTTCGAAGCTTGTTTGAGCACACGGTTTTTGCAGTATGTGCACAAATTGCTCATACTTATAGTTTTTCTGAAACTCAAGCAAGGCATTAAAGGAGAAAACGAGAGCATTGAAGAAAATATAAGAGATACATTCCGAGTAGACATTTATTATATTTGTTTTATGTTGATTTCAAAAAAATATTTAATAGATGTTTTAAAAACATTCAAATATTCATTAGTATATTGGAAGAAAATACGAGCTTTATGTAAATTTACGTTAACTTACAAGTATCGCTTTGAATATCAAGCAATAGCAATAATGGTAATAATTTTATTAATCTTTTTATTCTAATTTTATGTAGTATAAAAGTTCTAATATTATGATTTAGATTTTAAATAATATAACAATATTTTATTTAAAGTATTCATATTAATTACTATTAAACCAGTTTAATTATATTAATTTTTCAACATTATTTTGTTCTCAATAATAATGCACTGCTAAAAAAAAGAAACCTCCTTGACTTGTAAGAAAAATTAGTGATTTTCAAATGGCTGTAAAATCCGTAATAATCAATGAATTTCGTAAAAAAAATTTCCTCTTAAAGAACAACATGTTCTCTTTCGAACCATTGCTCCAATGCCATAAAATGTATACCCAGAAATACAAGACAACTTTTTTGGTTAAAAAAAAAATGAAATTGTTTGCGGTTTGTTATGCGGTTATTTTCTAAAAAATCGCTTATTTTCATTTACAATTAATGATCGTACATTTTTAAGTAATAGACTTAGAAAAAAGTTCCATGACAACATGATTTATAAAGGAGATACATCGTTTTAAAGACTCTTGCATTTCCATGTAATTCATACAAATGGAACGTATGTTACGCTTCAACAGTTATCAATAATTTCTTATTGACAATCGTTTACGAATTATGTTTATGATTTGTTTATGGTTTATGTTTAATTTTTATAGTTTCTTTTTAAATAAACCATAGTCATAAACATACACACATAAAACAAATATAGACCACAAACCTAAACAATAAATATTAACCATAAACTTAAACCATACAAGTAAAGCTTAACTATAAACATAAATCGAAAAAATTAACCATAATCAGAAAGAAATGATTGATAGTTGTTGAAGGGCAACTACCGTCACCTCTTCTTCTTCTGTTTTATAGCGTTACGCTAGAATAGAAGGAGGAGAAGAAGGGAAGGTGACGGTGGAAAGGGAACTGGTCATAGCGCTTTCCATTGCTCTGCTCGAGTAGCTCAAGTAATCGTCAAAATACAGTCCTAAAAACATAAGCCACACGCGTATGAAACAGTAAATTAGGTTATGTAGTTGCGTTTTTCATTTTTAAGTTGACAGCACTGTTTACTCAAGTGTACTTGGGCTACTCGAGCTACTCGAACAGAGCAATGGAAAGCGCAATCAGTTTCAAGACGAACTCACGGTATACAACTGATATTGAATTCGATATTGACATTTTCATTGAATCGATATTCAAACAACATTGCGGAAGTATTAAATCAATGCCACCATTGCAAACATCCATTCAATGTCGACGGCTTATATTGAATCCACATCGATCAAACATCGATTTGGTATCGATTCAATGTTGACGGCGTAACGCCAAATGAACATTGATTCAGCATTGATTTGACAATTCAATTTATATTCAATTTCACTGTCAATATAATATTTATTTTAAATGGTTTTCTGCGACAATATAAATACAGAAAATGAATTTTCAAATCAATGCTGAATCAATGTTCATTCTACGTTGCACCGTCAACATTGAATCAGCGTCCGATTGTCCGATACGACATTGATTCAATGTTTCCGCAATGTTGTTTCGATTGAATAAAAAAATCTACATCGATTCGATATATTTCTTTCGTTAAAGACGTTCCATTGGGACGTATACATTTGATCTAAAACACAATTGATCGAAATACACATTTGATTGAAAAAAACAATATCTCTAACACACACTTGACCTAAATACATTGTACTGAAATATACATTTGATCTAACACACATTTGATCGAATGGCCATGGCCTTTTTGTAATTGCGAACGGTACCAAGGGTTCCAGAACCTTCACTAAATGCTTTGTAATACGTCTTTAAAATGTTTTTTACATAAAATTATGTCCGTTATTAAAATTTATTAAAAAAAAATTAATAATTATATGATGTAAATATGTAAAATGAATGAATTAAAAACATTTAATGAAGGTTCTGGAACCCTGGGTACTGTTCGCAGTAAGAAAAGTCCATGGCCAGTACCGGTACGAGCCTGGTACCGAAGCTACTGCGAATACATCTAATAAGACCAGTTCTAGAGGTTCTAGAACCTAATAGCGTTTTCGATTGGTTGCTCTGAGAGCACTCTGTGTATATTTATTTATTTATTTATTTATTTATTTATTTATTTATTTATTTATTTATTGTGAGATCCAGCAGGTAGAGCCCAATTGTAGGATCATTAATACAATAGTACATATAATAAATAATTAATTCGTGAAATAAAATAGAATACAAAATAAAAAGAAAAATTAATATAATTCAAAACATTATAGCATAATGAAGACATAGAGTCCGCAAGAATGTCAATAGATTGCGAAGATTCAGCCAGCAATTTATTCAACATATTAGACATTTGTACTAATCTTGATTTAACAATAAACCTTTTGTAAGTAACGGGACAGTAAATAAGATGATGATTTCTAGTACTTAGTTGAGGAATTGATAGCGATATTTGAGAAAGTAACTGTGGGGCATCAATAAGATTTCTGATAATTTTAATTAGATAATTCATTTGTAAAAAATTATGTCTCTTATGAAGACTTATAAAATTAAGTTTTGCATAAAGATAATCACTGTCAATTCCTTGAGGAGGATAGATGCCTGTTTGCTTAAAAATCAAATATTTGGCGAATTTTCTTTGCAATGACTCGTGAGCTTTAACATACTTATTACTATCCGGTGACCAAATAATGCTAGCAAATTCAAGTTTTGAGCGAATTAAAGTGATAAATAAAATACGCAGAACAGATGTAGATTTAATATTTTTCGAAAGTCTAAAAAGATACCCCAAAATTGTATTAGCATTATAAATTAAAATTTCAATGTGAGTTTTAAAAGTTAAAGATTTATCAAAAATATATGACTGCCTTCTTGAAAAAATACACGTTACACAGAGATGGGTATGTACTCAGAATGCTCTCAGAGGAACTAATCGAAAACGCTATAAAATATCGCAGAATTGCATGAGCGGTATTAGGTTCTAGAACCTGTAGAACCTATAGACCCTTCTTATCGAAAACGCCATTTTAGTGGAAAAGTCTGTTATATTAACTTTATTTTTCGATCAAATGTGTGTTAGGTCAAATATGTATCTCGATCAATTGTGTTTTAGATCGAATGTATACGTCCCGTTCCATTTGCATGAATTGCATGGAAATGCAAGGTTTTCTTTAAAATGCTGAATCCTCTTTAAAAATTGTGACATTAAGAAATGTTTTGTGTCCAGTACACTGATGGCGAGAGACAAAGGCCCTTTCGTGACCTAGGGCGACAAGAGCCAAAAGCGGGCCACAAAAACCCCAGCGGCAAAAGCCGATTTAATTGATGCATAATAATGCATGGTAAAACTCCCTTTGTCCCCTTTAATTTTACATAATAATGACTTTCCTTTATTAATTAAGAGGTCGGCTATTTGCAGCCCTATTGGATAAAAAATATTGTGTGTATTTTGAACGCCAAGAAAATTATTGTTCGCTTGAGTCGAAGATTTGCTGAATAGGTCTTCGGAAGCCTCAGCTCGTTTTCGGCGGGACTCTAGCTCCTAGCACGGGGGAAAAAAAACTAGTGCTTAAGTTAGATCACTCAATACAAGCACACAAATAGTGTTGGTGTGTTGAAAATAATGCTGAATTAGCATTATACGCCACAGTGGCAACCTTTAATAGGCTGTCCAACATGTAAGAAATATGTCGCCAATATTGAATTCAATGCTATATTCGTATTGATGATCATACTGTTGGAGTTATGTCGAACAATAGAAATACAGCTGTAAAATGGAATTAGATCAGTAGTTTTTTTTTCTCCGTGTGCGCTTTTTCATTTAGTGCTGCGACTTGACCTCACGCAATTTCCTCTTTGGCGCCCTTGATACACAAAATATTATTTTTAAAGCTACTTAAAAATATATGAACTTTATGATTTTGTAATAAAAACAAGGAAATTTTTTGTAATTAATCGGATGCCAAAGCGCAGACATTTTGATTTTTTTAACAAAAAAGTTGTTTTGTACTTCTGAGTATAAATCTTATGGAGTTGGAATAAAATGAAAGAGTCTAAAACGGTTCGAAAGAGAACATTTAGTTATTCAATAGAAACAAAATTTATTCGAAATTCATTGCTTATTTTCGATTTGCAACTTTGAATTACAGTTAATTTTTATTCTAAAAGAAAAAAATGATAATAATGTACAATTTATCATTTCAGAATACCCAGCTTACCAAGATTTTTTGTTAAATAAAGATTTTCTACAAGTTGCTATGGATTTGATGGCATCGGATGGTGATAGCTATGTTAGAGCCTCCGCTTTGTCGTTTATCACATCCACTGTTAGAATTAATAAATTGTGGGATGAAAAACTAGCGAGATGTGATTTATTGGTAAGTAAAAGTATTACATAAGAATAGTAATTTGTTATATAGATTCTATAACACACTCGACTAGTATTAAGCACATAGTCTCTATAAGTACAAAATTGCAAAGTATACAAAAGTTGTTTGGTGACTGCACAGAAGTTTTCATTACTAATGTTATGTACAATTCACTTATAAACCAATACTATCAAAAAACGATTTGGTAAAACATCACTCAAATCGGGACAAATTGCGTCTTCCCGATTGGGCCCAGATCACCATATTGTTGCAATATAATCCGACAAAGCATAATTTACAAAATAAAATCAAAGTTATATTTTGACCGAAAATATAATTTGCAAGATATAATTTAAATCGGATTAAATTAAATTGGATTAAATCGGATGAACTAAATTGGATTATATTGTTTTACTTTTGCTAAGTTTACTTTCGGAGTATTAAAACTGTACCTGTACAGGTTATTCGAAAAGTATCGATATTTTCGCATGTTTAAAAAGGATCGAAAAAAGTAAATTAAAATAAATGTATTTTTCCTTACACGTTGCGGTAGAAGTGCCTACTTCTCCCATTGCCTTCAGTCCAAGCCAAATCAGGAAAACGAGTAGTTGTCATTTTATCCAAGACTAATATTATCATCTACAGTATTTTATCTACAATTCAAATTATCATCGCGGCAAGTTACACACAACCTACTTTATACTCAAGTTATGTTGCCACACGGAGAGAACTGTGCTGGGAAAATCGCATAAGAAATTTACCCGAACATTGGAAACTAATATGTATCTCAATTTCGCTTAATTCTATATTGAAACTCGCATACAGTGGCTATGTTTTATCGATTGAGATTTTTTTTTCGGAAAGTTAATAGTAACTGCTACAGTTTTTCCATAGCCGAAAACATGTGCAAATAATGATACTCGGATTGACATCGATTATTTGCTTAATCGCCGCGGCTTTTGACGTAAACCACGCCCATAATTCCGGCTCGGAGAATCTCGCATAAGAGTGTCTCTTTCTTTGTATTTGCTATATCTTTTTGACCACGTGACTCTTTACTTGGCGCGCTCGGCGTCAAGCGTGGCTCCCTCTTCAGGCCATCATTCAATGTACGAATTTAAGACAGAGAAAATACAAATAAAGAGACACTCTTATGCGTGATTCTCCGAGCCGGCATTATGGGCGTGGTTTACGTCAAAAGCCGTGGCGATTAAGCAAATAATCGATGTCAATCCGACTATCATTATTTGCACGTGTCTTCGGCTATGGAAAAACTGTAGCAGTTACTATAAATTTTCCGAAAGAAATCTCAATCTATAAAACATAGCCACTGTATGTGGGTATCAATAGAAAATTAAGCGAAATTGAGATACATATTTGTTTCCCATGTTCGGGTAAATTTCTTATGCTATTTTCCCAGCACAGTTCTCTCCGTGCATGCACGCATTTTATCACCAATGTCCAATTATCGAATCATAACTTTATCCAGAAGTCAAATTATTGTGCACACATATTATCGCCACTGTTACATTATCGACAAATTACTTTATCAACAAGTCAAGTTATCGTCGACGCATTTTGTCGCTACTGTTAAGTTATCGAAAAATCAATTTAACCACGAGTCAAATTATCATAATTGCATTTTATCTTCACTGTCAAAGTATCAAAAAATTCCCTTATCTACAAGTTAAATTATCGTGTATGCATTCTATCCCCATTCTATCTTTTTGATTAGAAAGACAGTGATAGACAACAGAATGCTCTGAGATTGTTCGGACAGTCCATTTGAAAACTCTATTAATTTTGCGATATAACACAAGTATGAAGATGGCGATAAAATGCTTACACGATAATTTGATTTTTGGATAGAGTAATTTTTGGATAATTTAATAGTGGCGATATAATGCGTACATATTAATTTGACTTGTGGATAAAATGAATATTCTATAATTTGACTTTTGGGAAAAAATGAGTGCGTGTCTACGATAATTCTACCTGTAGATCAAGGAATTTCTCGATAATTTGACTTATGGATAAAGTAATTTCTCAATAAAATACGTGCGTGATAATTTAACTTGTGTATAAAATGTAATTTTTCGATAATTTGACAATCGCGATAACAGTGATTATTCAATAACTTCCCGTGTTAAGAGGAAGTCAAACTGGATTGCAAACAGCTGTTACCGACATTATATATTTTTCAAATTAAAAATAATATAATAGAATTAACCAATTCTAAGAGCGACATCCGATTTTCTCACTTTTTTTATACTTTTTCATTAAAAAAGTTTATACATTCGAAATAATTTGAAAGAGAATTTTTACATGCCGTTTTCGAGGTGGGAAAAAAACGGCATGTAAAAATTCATCAATACGTTTTGTTTGTAAACAAATATAATTATACGAAAATATTCTCCCAGAGATGAAGAATCGGACCTCGCTCGTGAAATTAATGGATTGTTGATTGTAATAACGTAATTAAAAAAGTCCCTAACTCCGTGACTGCAGTATGACAAGTGATTGGACTTCCTCTTAAGAAATCCAATCACTTAATCTTAATTGTATTGGATAATGAAATAAAAAAACAGGTCTTATCGAATTACAATGATTTGTTATCTCAAACAGTATGGGTTGAAAAATTAGAAGAAGTTTTAGCTGTTATGCAAACTCATATTCAAGTGAGTCAATAAAAATTTTATATTTGTGAATAAATGTAATAAATAAACCTCGTATAAATAGTTTGATGAAAAATGCTGAAATTTTGCTGAAAAACTTGACAAATTTGCTGCAAAATTTTAGGCATTTTCAAGTTTCTTTCAGCATTTTTTTACTTTTATTTTTATTATTTTCAATAAATATTGAATTTCATTTCAGTAAAAATAATTTAAATAGAAGAAGAAGTTGAAAAACACTGAAAATTTTTGAAGATTGCTACAAATAGTTGAAGAACTGCTAAAATTGGGACTATAAGACAGTTTTTCAGCAATTTTTAGCTTTTTCAGTTTTACTTTTATTATTTTCAGTAAATTTCAAATTTAGTTCACTAAACTCATTTAAGTATAATGAGAAATTGAAATATATTAAAAATTTCTGAAAATTATTAAAAATAGTTGAAAAACTGCTAAAATTGGGAATTTCAAATAGTTTTTCACCCATTTTCAGCATTTTTCAATTTTATTCTTATTATTTTCATTAAATTACGATTTTATTTCATTAAAAAACATTTACATACAACAAGAAACTGAAATACACTGAAATTTCTAAAAATTATTAAAAATAGTTGAAAAACTGCTAAACTTGGAACTATCAAACAGTTTTTCAACAATTTTCAGCATTTAAACTTTTACTTTTATTATTTTCATTAAATTTCAAAACTTAATTTCACTAAAAATCATTTAAGTACAACAAGAAACTCAAAATTTCTGAAAATTGCTAAAAGTAGTTAAAAAGCAGCTAAAATTGCAACTTTTTTACAGTCTTTCAGCTAATTTTACAGCAATTTTTCAGCAAAATTTCAGCAATTTTCCAAGAAATATTTTCAGTACTATTATTTGTACTAGAGAACAACTAAAATTAAAAAAAAAAAAAACTTTTAGAGTCTGCTCTCAGCGGTGGATCGACTTAGAGGAAAAATTGTGGAACCATTTAATAGAATAGAAAATCAAACTATTATGTTAACAAGATTGCACGAAACATCTGACATTTTACGCAGAATCAATAGGATACAAAATTTAAGTCGAAGATTAAATTCTCAAATGAATAATGGTAACCAAGGACCAGATATCATCAAAGCAGCAAACAGTCTTCATGAATTAGGTTACTGTTGCAATATTAATTGCAATAATGTTTATTTTTTATATCGTGAAGATATATCTTATTTAAATGTCTTAAGGGGACTGTCAACCCAAAAATGGCAAAAAATGACGGAATCTTGAAAAAAAATTGTATTGCATATTTCAACAGGTT
>JABFPO010000146.1:0-10814 GCA_022817385.1 Macroteleia sp. ZL-2020
CAAATCCGGCTGTCACAGCCGGAATCTGATTGTGATATATAGATTGAATTATATCGCTAAGGGAAATTAATGTTGCATTTAAAATATTTGTTTCCTGTACTAAAATTAATTTTTATTGTATTAAACTGAATCAGTCTGTTACAAATTGAAGTCTGTTAAGAAGACTATCTTCTTCAGTCAGGAATAATATTTTTTACAGTGTAGTATAGAAATAGTATATTTCTTTACTAGACGGAGAAGTAGCCAATTTCCCAACTCATGTATGATTGGTTACGAGTGACCCAAATAGCAAAACGTGTCTAAGCATAACAGCAGCATGCGTGCCTTGAATTACTTTCCTCATTTATGCTTGCATTAACGAAACACGCGTGCTATTTCAATGTACATAAATTCGGAACTGCACGCGTACTGCAGCAATGCTAGCATTATGTTCTACTTCACCTAGATACAAAAGCTACTATAAGTCGACAATAATGTGTCGCATGTGTTACGGTTTTTTATTTATCAAACTTAAACGGGTATAGTCCCTTGGTAAAATAATACAGTAAATATGAATATGTACAGATACTAAAATTTAGCATACTTCACAAGAATAACGTAGATAAAAACTTTTTGAAACAATTCAATGAAGATAATAATACATTAAGATTTAAATAACGATTACCCAGACGCAATATACGCTGCACAGTGTTCGCGTGAACAGCATTAGATCTATAAAATTTTGTCGCAAATAATGGCGGATTACGTGTGAAACGGGTAGGTACATGAAGAATGATAAGTTCTCGCAACGCCGATGAGTCAATATATGAGTTGAAAACCTTATATAAAAATAACAGATCTAGAATAATTCGCCTATCGGATAATGATCTCAGACCAGAAAGTATAAGCGCTAACGAATAGTTATGGTCCATATAATTCATTGGCATATTGAGTCCAAACATAAATTTCCTAAGAAATTTATGTTGGACTGACTCAAGCACTCGGGCATCACAATTAACCTGAGGAGACCAAACTGGAGATGCGTACTCTAGAATCGGGCGAACAAGGGAAATGTATAGAGCTTTGTAAGTGGATGCCGACTGAAAAAGCTTACTATTTCTATTAATGAACCCTAACATTTTAAGTGCTTTAGATGAAATGTTTGTTATGTGACTATGAAACGAACCATTAGCAGAAAAACGAACACCCAAATCATCAATATGAGAATTGGTGGAAATAGGTTGTCCATCATAATGATAAACGAATTCGATACATGAACGTTTTCTGGAATAATGGAGCGTTGCACATTTAGGAATATTTAGCGACAATCTATTTATTGTACACCAATGATAAAGACTAATAAGATCTTCCTGAAACAAAATACAGTCATCCATACCAGACACGGTGTGGAAGATCTTTGCATCATCAGCATATAACAATATCTTGGCAAATTTAAAGATTTTAGGAAGGTCATTAATAAACACATTAAATAACAGAGGCCCTAAATGGGACCCTTGCGGTACGCCAGAAGTAGATGTAAATTCAGAGGACGCTCCATTTCGAAACTTGACAACATATTTACGAGATGTTAAATAAGATTTAATCCAGTTCAAAAGATTACCATCAAAACCAATTTCGTGAAGCTTGCGTAATAGAACAGAATGCGATACACGGTCAAAAGCCTTAGCGAAGTCCGTATAAACCACATCAACTTGAGTACCCTGGTCAAGGTTAGTGAACAAGTAATCATTAAAAACAACTAAATTAGAAACAGTAGATTTCTGTGTACGAAAACCATGCTGCTCCTCAGCCAGGATACATTGGAGTTGCTGTGAGAGATACGAGGTAATCAACTTTTCAAACAACTTAGGTATTGCATTAATCATAGCAATAGGTCTATAGTTATGCACATCATTAACGCAGCCACTTTTATGGACGGGAACAATTAAAGATGTTTTCCAAGGAAGTGGAAAGGTACCCGATGAAAGGGATTTATTGAATAATATGTGTAAGGGCCTAGCAATACCAAATCTAGAGTTCCTCAGGAAATAATTGGAGATACCATCGAGGCCAGGTCCAGAGTCCAAATCAAGACAACATAGTTCATCAAATAGCGAACCTAAATTAATCGAAAAATCAGTCAAATTCAAAAGGCGGTCGAGATCAAAATCCGTATAACATGGTGAATCAGAGACGTATACAGACTCAAAGAATTTAGAGAACAAAAGGGCAGATTCACTCGAAGAAGTGGCTCTGGAATTGTTCATATACATATCATTTGGTATGATCGACGATTTTCTAAGACTATTAACATAGTTAAAAAATTTTTTCGGGTTTGCTTTAATAGATGTTTCACATGAGTATCTGTAATTAGATAATAACAAACGAGAATAACGTTTAATATCGGAGCGTAAATTAGCGAAAATTAGATAATCTGAAGTAAGATTCGTCTTCTTATAAGTGTGATGTGCCCTTTTTTTCTCAAAAATCATTTCCTTGATCTTGGAATCAAACCAGCACGGAAACTTATCAATTCTTCGGTACCTCATCGGGACGAATGAGTTAATAACCTCATATAAAATGTTATAAAAAGTCGAAATCGCATCATTCACATCAAGAAAATCAAAAATGTGATCCCAATCATACAGATTCAATGAGGAATTGATTGCGGCATAATCTGCCTTCATAAAATCGTACTGCTGAAAAGTGAACGGCGTGAAGTTAGTACACAAACGTGGCAGGGTAGTAGTGAGCGGTGGATGGTGAGAATCAATTGGCAAACAGTGGTTGGCTTCGCGAGAGACAGTTAACTCAGAGATAGATGATAAAACCAAATCTAATACGTAATTATTATTATTTACAATTGTATTATGTTGCAAAAGATTAAAAAAGTTAGCAAATCTACAAATAATATCAGCAGATTGAACGACTCTGCTACCAACGTGTTCATCTGCAGAAAAGGAGAGTTCTTGAGTAACAGATTGCCAATGGATATGCGGAAGGTTAAAGTCCCCAACAATGTAAATGTCAGCATCCAAATAAATTTGTAGTTGAGACTCCAATAATTGTAACATGTCTCGATAAACAATTTCCTCTGAGGCTGGCGGGACGTACACCGATCCGACTAATAAACTTCTTCCTGCAGTTTTACAGTGCAGTAAGAGTTGTTCAGTAGACTGTCCAGGTAAATCGGAAAGCAAAATATTGTGACAAGAAATATGGTTACGAATTGCAATAAGAACTCCTCCTCCCCTGCGGGCCGATCGATCACATCTAAACACGTTGTAATCATACAATCCAAGTTCAGCGTTGGATATCGCATCATCGAGCCACGTCTCAACCAGAATAATAATCTCAAAGTCAACATTAACTGCAAATAGACGTAACAGGTCAAGTTTCGTTCTCAACCCACGAACATTTTGATAAAAGATACGTAAATCAGACAAACATTTTTGTTTAAGAGAATATACCCGCGTTATACGTTTTTTTTACCATGAACAATAGATGGGAAACCATCAGTGTAAATTATTTTGAGATCTTTCTCCCCATTATCGATGCGTCGATTCAGCTCACCACGAAGGGATACCAGATATTCTCTCTGATCAACAGTGAGGTCATTTTTAATATTAATATTACGCGCATTAAAATATTTTTTATTCCTCAAAATAATTAAAGCATCATCACGCGATCCAAAAACACATTTGAATGGACGTGGTTTGGTGCCCTTGGTTCTACCCAGTCTAACGGCAGAAGTAACCTTAGGACAATTAGGGATGTCATTTAAAAGTGTATTCAATTTATCTAGATCTTCTTCTTGGTTTTCACTTTCAGGCAAGTTAAAAATCAAGACATTAGCCGCGCGTATTCGACGATCTTCAAGTTCTCTGAACATCATTTGTCGTGAATACGCAGAGTCTACCGTAGATGGTACTACACTTTCCAACCGAGATAACCTGTCCCCATGACTAGACAATGAATTTTCAATGCAAGCAATTTTTTCAGAATTAGCTCTAACATCACGAATAATATTGTCAAGTTTTTCGTGAATACTAGAAATATTCTCACGCATGGATTCTAAACTTTCAACTTTAGTTTCCAGCTGAGGAAGAATATCGATTTTAGATTCCATTGTTTTCATCAAAGAAAAAATGGTGTTCAAAGTAACCTCAGTGGAAGAATCATTAGCTAATTCATTAGAAGTAGAATCCTGTGTTCTCGGTCTCTTGGAAGAGCAAGGACCATCATCAACATCAGATTTACATAAACGGCAGCCAACCAATACATCTTTCTCATAGATCGAATATTCTTGACGACATTGAGTATGGTACAATCTATCACAAACACAACGTGTATCTTGATAAACCAATGTACCACATTTAGAACATTTACCCAAACGTGGCATTGTAAAAATAGTACAATAATATAAATAATTAAAATGAAAATAAATAGTATAAAAAATACTTGGCTAAGTAAGCGATGTCAATTAGTTAAGACAACTGAATAGCAAAATATGTAATATAACGTGACAAATTGTCCAAACGCAAATAACAAATCAATTTAAATAACACACTCAGTCGCAAAGTAACGTTGGCATAAAATAAATAAATTATACAAACACAAATGTCGTAAAAAAAAAAAAAAAATTGAATTAAATTATAAATGTCAAAAATTGTCTAAGCGTAGCTAAACTTAGAAAACATCCAATTATAATGACGAAAGAAATAATCACAAATTAATATGAAAGTACAAGATGAATAAGTCAGTAAAAATACAAAGATAAAATTAAATAAGTCTTAATGACGGCAGAATATAAAATTTTGTTTTGATTAGCGTCAATGTAGCGAATAGATATATATCAGAGTATCTGTGATAAGCTTAATTACACAAACAGTGCCGCAAATAAAATTTAAAGCAACCAGCGGAAAATAAAGGGCCGTATCACATACCACCAGTGCCCCGCTCAAATAAATATTGCAAAATAAGTTGAAGCTGCAGGAAACTTCCTCGCACAGTGGATAGGAGATCAGCACAGGAACAAATAACAGCTACAAAAAATATTCACAATCGCTGTCCACCTCCTTGCTTCAATGGAAAAGATTCACAATGTAGATTTGGTCTTCGTTATTTGAGGTTATGGTTGGGCTCGATATCAAAGAGTATCAGTAGTATGAACAATTGCAATTAATGCACACTCAATTAAAAACAACTTGAGCGCATCGCATGCACCCTGAAACACTGTGACCAAAACTCACAAAATACAACGTTATAATTTGAAAAAAATAACAGAATTCTATAGAGCAAAAATTCCAGTAACTGTACTATTCACATGTCACATGTCACATCTTTAATCTTTAATCTTTATTTAATACATAAACGGGTATATTCCCTTTTACAATTAAAAATTTATCACATAAAAGTTGACACGAGCCAAAAAGAAAAAGAATAAAAAAAATTAAGTTAATGTCTGTCGAGAACTGACAAAAGTTTATTTCTAAAACCGTGTAGCGAGGATCCAAAGAAATTACATTCAACATATTTATTTCCCAGTCTCAGCAATCGCTGGATAGAGTTTAAATGAGCTGCATTAGTTCTGTAAAAATTTGTCGCAAACAAAGGTGGACGTCTGGATTGACGAGTTGGAATATGCAGTTTAAAAAGTTCCTGCAAAGAGGAAGAGTTAATCTGACCATTAATAACTTTGTATAGAAATACGAGATCTAAGAAAATTCTTCTAACCGATAATAATCTTAGTCCCGACAACTGGTATGCAATAGAATAATTATGGTCAGTAAAGCTCATTGGCATATTCAACTTGTACATATACTTTCGAAGAAAGCGATGTTGTACTGATTCAAGCATCCTCATATCGCGTTCAGTCCATGGGGACCAGATAACTGATGCATATTCCAGTAGGGGTCGAACAAGGGAAATATATAGAGTCTTGTAGGTAGATGGAAGGAAAAATTGAGAACAATGTCTGTTAACGAAACCAAGCATTTTAAGAGCTTTTGATGTGATATCTTTAATATGAAGATGAAAAGAACCATCTACCGAGAATCGAACACCCAGATCCATAACGTTGGAATCATTAGAAATCAGTGTTGCATTCAAATAATAGTTATAGCTTATTGTCGTTCGTTTTTTGGTGTAGTGTAAAACGGTACACTTAGAAACATTAAGTGGTAAACGATTAACATTACACCATAAAGAAAGAGAATCAAGGTCGCGTTGAAATGCATCACAGTCATCCGTACACGAAACCGAGTGATAGATCTTCGCGTCATCCGCATATAATAGAATGTTGGCGAATTTAAAAATCTTAGGGAGATCGTTGATGAATATATTAAATAGGAGTGGACCTAAGTGAGAGCCCTGTGGTACTCCAGAGGTAGATACGAATGTAGAAGCAGTCCCATTACTAAGTTTTACAATATACTCACGATCTGTTAAGTAAGAAGCCAACCAATCAAGAAAATGGCCACCAAAGCCAACTTCTCTAAGCTTACGAAGAAGAACAGCGTGAGAAACTCTGTCGAAAGCCTTCGCAAAATCGGTGTAGACTACATCAATTTGCCCACCCTTATCGAGGTTCGAAAATAAGTAATTATTGAAAAGGGTTAAATTGGTTGTGCTAGATCTACCCCTGCGAAAACCATGCTGCTCCTCAGCCAAGGCACAATCGAGTTCCCGAGAAAGTTTATCGGTAATCAGTTTTTCAAAGAGTTTCGGTATGCTGTTAATAATTGAGATAGGTCTATAATTACTGACCTCCTCAATACAGCCACTTTTATGAATGGGTACAACGAGACTAGATTTCCAGCTAGTAGGAAAAATACCAGATTTAATTGATTTATCAAATAGAATCTGTAACGGCCTAGCAATACCGAATCTCGAACCAAAAAGAAAATAGTTCGAGATACCATCAATGCCTGGGCTGGCGTTTAAATCCAAGCTCGATAACTCATCAAACACTGAGCCTAGGCCAATCGTCATTTCCGAAATGTTTAACAATGGGTGAAGATTGAAATCGTTAGAACAAGGGGTATCTGGGACATAAACCGATTTGAAAAAATTTGAAAACAGATTAGCAGATTCAGAACGAGAAGAGGCTGTAACATTGTCCCAATGCACGATTTCAGGGATCGACGTAGATTTCCTCAATCGGCTCACATAATTAAAGAATTTTTTAGGGTTGGCATTTATAGCCTGTTCACTCTCATGTGTGTATCTAGACCAAAGGAAACGCGAATAACGTTTAATGTTGGAGCGAAGAGAGGCAAATTCATCATAGTCGCGAGAAGAACCAGACCTCTTATAATTTTGATGCGCTCTCTTTTTATTGAATATCATACGCTTGATTTTCTTATCAAACCAACAAGGAAAACCGTCCAATGTGCGAGTTTTCAAAGGAACTAATGAGCTCATGACATAGTACAAAATATCGTTAAAAGCAACAACAGCCTCGTCAACTGTAAGTTTCTCGAAGACATTTACCCAATTGAATGAGTTCAAAGCTGAAGTAATCGCAAAATAGTCAGCATTTTTGAAGTCAAACTGTGTAAATGTATAGGGTGTGACAGGATAACTGGAAAAAGGAAGCGAAATAGAGAGTGGTGGGTGGTGAGAATCAATAGGCATATAGCTATGAAGTTCGCGATTGACAATCAAGTCGGAAAACGATGATATAACAAGGTCCAAAATATAATTGTTAACGTTTGTAATATTGTTATGTTGGGCAAGACAATGATAATTAGCAAGATCACACACAGCTAATGCAGCATTTGAAATATTTCCAGTGGTACGTGAATTAGTAGTGAAGGAAAGTCCTAGGTCTGTAGTGGTCCAGGAAATATGTGGAAGGTTAAAATCACCCACTATCAAGATATCGGCATCAGGAAATTGCAGCAGTTGATCATCAAATAATTGAGTCATATGTTGATATACCGAAAAATCAGAAGCTGGTGGGATATAGACTGTACCAAGAATAAAAGTTCTTTTAACAGATTTGCAATGTACCAAGAGTTGTTCCGACGGAGAATCAATCAGGCAAGTGTTAAGTGGTAGCTGGAAGCTAGAGAAGTTCTTTCTAACCGCAATCAAGACTCCACCTCCTCTCCTGTGTGGACGATCCAATCTGAAAATAGAAAAATCGTAGAGACCAAGTTCCGTGTTGGATATTGCATCGTCCAGCCAAGTTTCAACGAGGATAATGAAGTCATGGTCTGTATTAATTGCAAGAAGTCGAAGCAGGTCAAGTTTGGTCCTCAACCCTCGGACATTTTGATAGAAAACTGATGCGCTATGATTGTGGATGGAAGAACACGAATATACCCGTTTTATACGTTTTTTTTCTTTTGAATAATCGTTGGCACAGAGTTGACATATCCAATGGTTAAATCCTTTTCCCCCTTATCTATTCTGTGATTCAGTTCAACGCGCAGATTAGTCAGATAGTCCCTTTGTTCAATAGTGAGGTCGTTTTTTACCCTAAGGTTAAATGAATTAAAAGCTTGCTTGTTTTTCAGTACTTGTAATGCCTCAAACGATGATTTAAATGAACATTTCATAGGACGTTGCTTATCTCCTGACACTTTGCCCAAACGAATGGCCGATATTGCAGGTTGACAGTTAGGAATCTTCCGTAAGATGGAATTGAAATTTTCCAGGTCTGTAACTCCTGCCACGTTCTCTGGAAGATTATAAACGATAATGTTGGCCTCCCGCCTGCGTCTGTCCTCGAGTTCTCTCAATAGGTTTTGCCTATCATAAAAACAGAAAAATTACGACGAGAAAAAATAAATATATAATAAAAAAATATAAAATAAATAAAAACATAAAATAATGACGAATAAATAAGGATGAAATAATAAATAAGCGGTCAAAATAATAAAAATAAAAAATATTATATAAAAATGCGTTAAGTAATAAAAAAAAACCGACAAAAGAATGAAGTACTCGGCTATTTCGCTACTGCCACTACTGGCTGCGTTCAATGACAGTTGGTATGATTAAATTTCCCAGTCGATTCACGATCGAACAAGACAGCGCCCTCATACATCAACTCTACTGGCTGCGTTCAATGACAGTACGGTATAATAACATTCCCTAGATCGATTCACGGTCGAACAAAACAGCGCCCTCATACATCAACTAGATCCAGTGAAGCTGACCAATGAGGTATAAGCACCGTGGCTCCAACGGAATGAAATGATGAATAATTGAGTAATTGTAAATAAAATTTGTAAAATAAAATTTAAAAAAAAATCAAGTATGAGCCAAATTACTCACAAAAATGGAGAGAGTAAAAATCAATAACTCTCTCCTGTATGTCAAAGAATTCTTGAGTAAGAGTATTGGTGTCAGTGTCCTGGTCACTTGAGGTTATACCAAACGGCTCAGGAAAGAAAAGAGCAAAAGATCAAGTAGATGACGTTTAACAGAACCAGTTGTTGTGAAATAGAATTTATTAAATCATATATAAAGTCCACAAATATTATAAAGTTTAGTAACATTTATTAGCTTATTTTTCTCCGTGTATTCACGGAATTAGTTTATTTCATAATTGTATTGAGGTGAAATGTTAAGCATTTATTACTAGATAGGGTGTCTTTAAATTATTTGTCTAAAACAACTTATTTTGAAAAAGTGGCGCTGTATTGCGATGGTTCCCAAATGGGAGTGTAATATCGTAAGTCAAACTTTCTTATTATCTGTTTATTATTTACGTAAACTTGGAAACTGTAATTTCGATAACAAAATTACAGTTTCAAAAAATTTGCGAAAAATAGAACATAAAAATTTATGTTGCTTTATTCAATATATATTCTCCTGCTGTAAAAGAATCGTGGCAACGAGCCGGATTTGTTTAATTCTACAAAATAAAAATTTTAAAGAGAAACACCCTAACTTCATGACAATATGCTTGACATTTCACCTTAGTCATAAAAGGAATTTATTAATTTTATGAGAAGTGCGTTAATCTTCCTTATGGGGCTTCCTTAGTGCCAGAGACACGGAGTTAGTGTCTTTTATTATAAATAATAATGAGTTGAGTAATTTAATGTTAAAAAAAGACAAGAGGGTGTTATGTTTCTGGGAGAATGTAATTGTAAAACATTTTAAAGGTTATTATTTAAAACACCCTAATCTAATAAAAAACGGGTTTTATTTCAATTTAAGGTGAAATAATGTACAATAATTTCCAATTGTGGTATTTTCAAATACCATTATTGAAAAGTTGATTTAATAAATATAACAAAACCAGTTACACTTGGAGAATAGTTGATGACTAAAAATTGTTATACTTATACAATATTGTATAAATGTATATTAATTTTTGAAGTGTAAAAAATGCGGGACAAAAAGCAGGTACAAATCATAACAAATAAAAAATTGCTAATTCTTTCTTATTCTCCTATTTATTAATAATCGATTAAAATGTTACGTAGGATTTTATTTTAACATTTTTTTGAAAACCCTAACTCCGTGACAATAGAAGTATAACTTGATCTTAAATTTAAGTTTAATTGTTATAAACGAGTACATTGCCAAATCAATTCGACAGAAATCTTAGTATTGTTGACTAGATCAGAGAGGTTTAATTAATTTGTTTAGAGTACTTTATCTTAAAAAGTTGGCTTCGGAGGTCAATACTTGGAAAGGAGGAGAATATTACTTATTATTTAAAAATTGTTGAATTATTTTGTTACCCTGATAGCCAAACGTGCCTCGGCATAAATATTATATTTTTGGTAGCTATATGCCAGCATAATGCGGGCATGTAATGATCCAAGTTATACATGCACGCATAATGCTAGCGTCATGCTGACACATCC
>JABFPO010000147.1:0-10712 GCA_022817385.1 Macroteleia sp. ZL-2020
TATGTGTTAGTATTATGACCAGTCATTAACAAAAGATTTCCATCGTATAAATTTAGAAAAGGATGTTGTCTACATGTGTCGTTAGCGCCACTCATGTGTGAAACCCGGAAACATAGTCGCACACGCAGTACCTTTTACATCATTCTAATTAAATATCAACAAGACAGTTAAGTTTCAGATAAAGAAATGGCTGAAGGGGATGATAAATATGGTAAATATAAATTTCCTACACAAATGTATAAATGCAAATAGAAGCAGTAATGTTAAAATCTCAGCAAAGACTTGCTAGGGTAGAGTTTTGATACACCTCGTTACACCGCAGTTGTGCAACTGCTATGCAAATAATGCAACTCTAGAGAATGTAATGCTAAGAAGTAAAAGTACAGTATTTCCACAATTTTTCAATAAAAATTTGCAGTTAGATAATGATAATCATCAATTTAATCCTCCCATTTACCTTGCAAATTATTGTATATACAAGCCTTAAAATCTTAAATTTAAAATGATTAAACTATTTTTAACAATTAGTTCAAACTTTTTGTTTATAATATGTGTGATTATAAAAGTAATATCAGAATAGTGCAAAATAAAACAAATATTTATTAAAACAATAAATTTATTGCAAAATAAAAAAACAATCAAAATGTTTCTATTTTTTAACAAAAATTAATGATTTTGTTAAAATTGTTATAGTGATTATATTTCAACACACAAAACCATTAATTGTGAGATATTAAAATGTTTTTCTTACTGCAATAATTGTTGACTAAAAAAGTTTTATTAAAAAGTTTTTATTAGATATAATGCTATTATTACTGTAAATAAATCTTCATAAACAGTTTAGCAATGTTTATTACATTTTGAATTTATCCTCCCTGTACTAATTAATTTGTTAATATGTCTTTGCAAAAATTATAAATTTTATTATAATTTTATTTCAGTGTGTAAAAAAACTGTTAATCGATTCCCCTATACATAGCTTTTCAATATTACAGTATATGACAACTGCACTTAGAAGAGTAAATTGTATAAATATATACATTGTTTATATAAATATTTATACATTATTAATCACATTATACTCTGCTCAAAGTTTACTCAGCTTGGGACTACTTTATCAATTAATGAAATTTTGCTGAATAATAAAAAGTTTGTTTGATTGGTCAATTTATGAAAAGTACTGTATTAAAATTTCATATTAACTTCATGAAAGAAAGTTGTTGTATCAAAAAATGATTCATTTACACGTAATATAGAAAATTAAATACAAAGAATACAGGATACTTTGTTCATAAAATATAAACTAGAAAATGAAAATGTTTGTAAAAATCTAAAAAGAAGTGTAAGAAAAAAAAATCCAACGTCACACGGTGTTCCCAAGCGGTCACCCATCCAAGTACTAACCGTGCCCAATGTTGCTTAACTTTGGTGATCGGACGAGAACCTTTCTTTTAATAAATCTTTATTCAACAGAGTTATAATACATATTTACAAAAGTTGCATTTATAGTTAAAGTAATTAAGTTTTACATGATGGTCCCTACTTTCGTTTTAACCTATCAATTTGTGTTCATTTATAACATATCAGTACAATATTCGTTTGCGGTATACTTTTCTTATGAAAGTGTGCATAATTGGAGTTTCGTTGTATATTATTGAATTATTTGTAGGAAAAATGACGTGTTAAAAAACCTACATTTGAGAATTACGCGAGATTTCTTTTACATACAATATTTTTACTTACAATTATGTAAGTTTTATTTTTATCTATTTATACATACAATATACGTACAATATCATTTATACATATAATACACATACAATTCTTTTACATACAATATTTTTACTTACAATTACATAAGTTATGTGTCTTCTCCAAAGATAGCTAGTTTTTGGTAGGGTAATTTATGCTTCCATTCAGAATTTATGTTATTGTGTCTAATACTAGTTACATTTTTAATTAACCTATTCTTGCTCACTTGAGATTTATAAAATTTGTTTGATATTTCGTATATATAATCTTTAATATATTCGATTTTACATTTTTCATGAAGGTATGTTATTTTGGCGTACCTGCCTTCGTTTATAATCATTCTCAGAAATTTGTTTTGTAGTCTTTGTAACGTGGTTAAATGTGTATTTGCAATTCCGCACCACACAGGTGCAGCATATAACATGATTGGCCTGATGATCATTTTGTATACCAGGCGCTTGTTTTCTTTACTGAGGGTAGAGTTTTTCACTAGAAGTGGATATAACTTTTTAGTTGCTGCATATATTTTCCTCACGCTTTCCCTGACGTGTTTTTGGAAAATTAATTTCGAATCTAGATGTACTCCTAAATATTTTACCGAGTTTTTGAGTTCTATTATTTGTTTGTATATTGTAATTGGCTGAAAGATTTTTACATTACATTTTTTTGTTAGTATTATTGCTTCTGATTTATCAGTATTTAATTTTAATTTCCATTTATTAAAGAAGGGTTCTAGGATGGATATATGCGTTTGGATTTGTTTCGCTGCAACTACGGCACTGAAAGAGTGTGCGTAGATAGCTGTATCATCGGCAAATAGTGCTAGCTTGGTCTTTTGGAATTGTGGTATATCGTTGAGGTAGATGTTAAATAAAGTTGGTCCCAGAACCGATCCTTGTGGGACACCGGCTTTTATATGTTTGTTATTTGATGTAGCATTATTGACAGTAACTTTCATAGTTCTGTTGCTCAGATATGAGTGAATTAGTGCTATGATTGTTCTGGGATAGCAGTGCATATGCATTTTGTATATCAGACCGTCTAACCAGACTCGGTCGAATGCTTTCTCGATATCCAGTAATACCATAACTGTTACTTTTTGTTTGTTAAAATTAATACTTATGTCATTTACTATACGTGTGACCTGCTGCACTGTATTATGTTCTTCTCTGAAACCAAATTGCTGGTCTATTATAGTTTTGTTTTTCTTCTCAAATCTTTGAATGCGTTTTAGTAGAATTTTCTCCACTATTTTACTCATTGTAGTTAATAAACTTATTGGTCTATAGCTAGATGGATTTTTTTCGGGTTTTCCTTGCTTATATATTGGAATAATGTTAGATGATTTCCATTTTTGTGGGAAGTATGAGTATTTCAGAATTGCATTTATCAAATACAATAACTGAATTACTGTCTTCTTGCTGACATTTTTTAATAGTAAATTTTGTATGTTATCAATTCCAGGTGCTTTACGAGAAGGTAGATTTTTTATTATTTCTGATATTTCTCGGGGAGTAGTGGCTAATTTGAACCAATCTTGTTTTTCACTGAAGTCTTTGTAATTATTGGCAATTTCTTTTATATTCAATTGTTCTGGGGTTAGGTTACTCAGGTCAATGTTATGGATTTGTTCATAGTTCAAAGCAAGTAATTCTGCTTTGTCCTCGTCGTTGAAAGCTATTGTATTATTTTTTTCTAAAGCAGGTATGGGAATATATTGTTTCCTAAGTATTTTTGTCTTCTTCCATAAAGTATTGTCTTTAGTGTTTAGTCTTTGTAGTTCAGTTTTCCATTTATTATTTCTATATTCATAAATTTGTTGTTTTATTAGTTTGATTTGTATCATAAGCAAATCTTTATATTCTTTTTGTCTGTGTCTTTGCCACAATCTTCTACTTTTATTTTTTTCTTTGATAAGATGTACGATGTTATCGGGGAGTTTATCTTTGCAAGGTTTTATGATCTTTTTGGGAATTGCTGCATCAGCTGCTTTTTTTATATAGGTGGTGATTTTAGTGACTTCATTATCTATATCATTTGTTGAATTTATTTTATTATTTAGTTGCAGTTGGTTATCAATTAATTTTCTAAAATAATCCCACTTAGCTTTACCATAGTCAAACTCCATTTTGTAAGATTCGTGATTTGCTGTTGTATTAATTTTAAATATTATAGGATTATGGTCAGAATTTAGTTCGCACAGGGTTTCTAAATCAGTAGCATTGTTAACATTTTGGTTTATAGCTATATCTATAGTGGTTGGGGTTGTGTTATTTGGGGGGAAATGCGTGTGTGTGTTAGGGAACATTATAGTACAGTTATTATTTAGTGAATAATTGTATAATACTGTGCCGTTATGGTTGTTTACGTGACAATTCCACGTTTCGTGTCTTGAGTTTAAGTCCCCGATTAGTATGACTTTATCTCCCATATTTAGTAGCTTTTTAATTTCTTTATGTTTAATTTTATTTCTAGGATTGTTATATGCTGCAATTATGTGTATATTGTTTTTGATTTTAATACATATATGTTCTATAGATACATGTACAGAGGGTACATGCAAGAATGAAATACCTCTTTTAACAAAGGCAGCTACGCCTCCTGTCGAATTTTCTTTATCTGCTCTAATGCAGTTATAATTTCTAATTTTCATATTTATGTTCTTATGCAATTTAGTTTCGTTAACTAGGAAGATATCTATTTTGTTTCTATCTAAAAATTCAATAACTTCGCCTATCTTGTTTCTAAGCCCGTTGGCATTCCAGCTGCAAACAGTAATCCCAGCCATTAATCATCTAGATTTTGGCAGAAATTTACAAATACTTCAAACTTTTCAATGTTCGATTGACATTTACTTAATTCTTTTGTTAATATTTTTGCGTGATGTAGCATATACTTTAAATTCAAGTTTGCATTTAAAAATTTTATTTCCTTTATAAGATCCATAAAATCTTTAAATGTATCGTTATCTGGACTGGGATTATTGTTAGTAGTTACCTGTCTATTGTGTGGGATAATTGGTCGTGCTTTCTCGAGCCTCTCCTGATTGTCTTCTTTTGTTATTTCATTCCATTTCGTCTTCTGCCATGGATTCATTGGAGTCATCTTTTGCTGCAAAGCTGGATAGTGTCTGTTGCTATTGAGGTCTGGCGGATCTTCAGTTGTTTTTGGTTTCACCGAGATTTGTTTTTGTTTAATATTTTTATTTAATTTTTTAATGTAGCTGCTGCATACTTTAGCATTAGCTGGGTGGTTTCCGTGGCAGTTGGCACATTTGGCTGGGAGTTCTATTGGTTTTGTGCAATCCTTTGTAAAGTGGTTTTGTGCACATTTCAGACATACTGGATCTGCAAAGCAGTTACTCGTAGCATGCCCCCAAAGTTGGCATCTATGACATTGTGTTATTTTTTGCTTATTTACGTATGGTTCCCAAGTAATTTTGGTATAACAGACGTATTTCGCTTTGTTATTCAGTTCAATAGCTCTATTGTTCCCTCTCAGAGTAATTATATGAAGAGGAACCTCGATGCCTTTTATTTTAGATATATTCAGAACGTCGAGTTCTAATTCTATGAGGTCACTTTTGATGTCTTCTATTTCAGTGTTGCCATGAAGTCCCTTAATTACAAATGTCCTTCTCTTTTCTGTCTTACACGTGTAAGTGTGAAATTTAATATTTCTGTCCTGATAGTTTTTTAGTAAGTTATTGTAGTCGGACTGATCTACAGTATGTATTACTGTGGTCTCTTTGTGATATTTAACATGAAATTTATTTTTTAATATTTGTTTTATTTCATTGTGAAATTTTTTCGGGTCTTGCACTGTTGCATGCAAGACAATTGGGGGTGGTTTTTTGCCACTTTTGGACACGTTGCCATTATTTGATGAAGTTTCCTCTATCATTTCATCATCTTTCAATTCTGCCAGCACGGAGTACTGATTATTTAATTTTATTTTGCGTGACTCACTATAGTCCGAGTCCATTTTCCGTTTTTATACAACTAAAACAAGAATTTTGGACTTGCCAAAACAATTGAAGCTCTGACCAAAAGACAAACGCTTCGAGAAAAGTAAACGAGTGCTGGCCAATCGGCAAACCGGAAAGTGCCGCAACACCCCACGTGTTCAGCAGTCCCAACTCCCAGGCACCTCAACAACGAACAGTTTCCAGGCACTACAAGTCTGGAACGATGAAAAAAACTGCTGCAATGTGGAAGAGAATATGTATACGCAAGACGAGCCACCTCAAACCACATCAAAAAGAAGCAGAGAAGAAGAGGCTTTCACCCTTCAACATCGTCAAAAAAGAAAACTGAAGTAACTAGTGAGGCTACCACATCGGGAGAAGAAAGTATATCACAGCTCACTACAAAAGCAACAGCAAATCCCACAGCAAGCATCAAGGACTTGCCCCCGCCGTTAACAATATAATTTATAGTATAAATTTACCAACAAAAGTTTTAACATTAAAGTAGCTAATAAGGAATTGTTTGTAATAAATAACGTTAAATTTTACACATTCACACCAGTAATTGAAAAAGTTTTACATTGGTTCTAAAAGGTTTCGACCCGGAGACTAAAACTAGCGAAATACTAGAGAAACTAAAACATGGGAAAACGACGACATTAAATTCATTAAGGTTTCATCATTCGAGACCAAGAAATCGCGAAAAGAAAATAAATGTTTACCCATGTTCTTAGTACAACTAGGGGCAGGCAGTAATTTAAACAAGGCGAAAGAGGTAAAAAAATACAATACCACATCGTAAGGTAGGAGAAGCTCCAAAAACGTGATGAAATTCAATGCAAGAATAGCCAGAGAATGTGACATGCGGCAGTTAATTGCTATTTAAATGGCCGTTGCGTGAAATGTAAAGATACACACGGGCCGGGTAATTGTCGCATAAACTCATCCGAGTATACGGATAAAAACAATCTTAGCTGCGTCAATTGTGGGAGCTCTGGCCACCCAGCCACATATAGAGGCTGCCCAAAGTTAATACAACTGAAACAAGCTCAGTCTGCGAAAAAATTACAACAGACTCATAAGATTGCAAAAATACAGCAATTTCATTACTTCGTGAAAGAAGACATTACATACAACTCAGTATTGAAACAAAGCCTCCTGGCCTATCCCGAGCCCCTTCCATCGTGCTTCCAATCATTTGTAAATGTTTTTCCACAACCAAACACAAATAATAATATCCTAAACGAAATTCAAAAGGCAGTTTGGGACTTTAAAAACGTCACAGAAAACGTTATTTCCCAATTATAACTACAAATTTCAGATTTAAAAGCCTCAGTTGAAACAAATGCTATTAGAATTGATAATTTGTATAAATGAGCAATAGCCTTACGAACAAAGCAATTAAATAACATCATTTAAAATCATTAAAGATAACATCAATTAACTTCAATTCAATTATCACTAACCAAAGAAGAGCCATACTCTTAAAATTCCTAAACGACCATAAACCAGATATAGCATTCATATGCGACACGAAATTAAAAAACAGCACGTATTTAAATTCGCGGATTACGAAGTTATTTGCACAGATAGAAAACATTCTGTTCAATCAGGGGGCACTGCAATCATAATTAACAAAAGAATCAAATTTACCCAAATTTGTTTAAGTTTCTTTACTGAAAATAAAATAATAGAAGCAACGATCATAAAAATAAAAACACAAAATAACATAAATCTTATTGTCATTTCTATATATGCGAAGAGTAGTCATCACAAAGTATTCATCCCCGAACTAAAAGATATTTTTCAAAAACTCCACCTGAGTGATCCCTCAAATTACTCTTTAATAGCTGAAGATCTAAATGCGAAACACAAGAATTGGAAAAACAAAATTAACAACCCATACGGTATAGCACTTCAGAAATGGCTTGAAAAAATTCTTTCCAACAAAAAAACTCTTTATACAGTTCCAAGTATCCCTCTTTCCCAAGTGGTGAGTCGTATTTAGATTTGCTCTTAGCTGACACTAGGCTAGAATTTCCAGGCAGCAAAAACAATCTCCTTGATATTCATCCATACGACAGTGACCACAACGCGATAATAGCATCCGTAACCCTTGAGAACAATAGACACTTTATACTAGAAACAAAAGAAACAGTAAAATCCTTAAACTATAGAAAAGCTAATTGGATAAAATTTAAATCTCATTTAAACTCGCAAAGCAAGCTATACATTCCCACTGATAGAAATTTAAACAATGATGATATAGAAAAGTATTTGTTAGAAATAAATGATCTCATAAGAAATGCTATACAAATTAGTATCCCGAAAAACGAAGACAAAAATTCAGTAGATTCATACATTAACCCAAAAATAAAGCAACTACAAAAGCAAAAAAATAAAGCACTTACATTATTACACCAACTAAATAAAAAAAATAACGATCGTAATAAGACACTAATAACAAGAATAAAACAAATAATTTCAGAAATTAAAAATTAACTTAAACTAGAATTTAGTAGCGCAGTAAACTAATATTGGAAAATTAAAATTCAAAAAATACCAATTAATGACCCAAAACACATGTTTCCAGAAATTAATCAAATTTTTAGAAAAAAAAATATAGCAAGTATAGCAAATCTAAAACTAAGCCAAGATAACAAAAATCTATTAAACGATGCAAATATAGATCCTAACAACCTATATCAAGATAATGAAAATAATTTCCTAATCTCAAACATAAACGACAAATTAAACTTGATTGGTGCATACTTTGCCAGCATAAATAATAAAACTTTAAATTCAGAGTTCCCGCAATTATACGACTTGGTAATGCGAAATACAGGCGAACTAGCAGAAGACATTTCAGCAGATACATTAAACAAAAAAACCGTATGTACATTTAATTCTGATTGCAGTGCGCTAGACCCAAAAAACTCGACTACTAATAATTATTTTACAAATACACCACAATTGCAAAACATTTTTAAAAAACTAAATAACAAAAAATCCTCAGGATTCGACGATATCCCAAACATAGTCTTGAAACAGTTACCCATTAAATTAGTAGAGTACTACACAATTCTCTTTAACAATTTATTAAACAATATGCACTTCCCACGTATCTGGAAGACAGCAAAAGTAATTGCAATTTTTAAAAAAAATAAAGATAGTACGAAATTAGAAAATTATCGTCCTATAAGCCTACTCCCCAATATCAGTAAAGTATTCGAAGTAACTATAAACAATTCATTAACGCACTATTCAAATCAGTTGCAAATTATACCAGACTCCCAATTTGGATTTAGATTTCATCCACGCAATTAACAAATTAACTTCGGACGTAAACTATGCTCTTCGTGATAACGAATGCGTTGGTGCATGTCTGATTGATCTTGAGAAAGCCTTTGATACTGTGTGGATCAAAGGACTTATATTCAAAATGATAAAAAAAGGTTTCCCCAAACATTTAGTCAAGTTGACATGGAATATGATAGCGAACAGAACAATTCTAACAGCAGATGTTTCAACTCTTGCTTCTAAGTCATTTACATTAACCAACGGTTTACAACAAGGAACAGTAAATTCACCTATACTTTTTAATATTTACACGGCTGATATTCTGAAATTATTCGAATTAAACTCGCATCCCAGATATAAAGCAATTGCTTTCGCGGACGACTTAATAGTCTACGTAATTGATAAGAAATCTTCTAAAATAAAGTTTGAGCTGCAAGATTTGTTCAATAAAATCAAAAACTTCTATCTAGCATGGAAATTGAAAATAAACACTCAAAAATGCGAAACAATACTTTTCCGCACGGCTACAAGATACGCGCACTCTGACGTGCGAGCAAACTTCAAATCATTCCGTATTTATGATCCGGACAACTTCGAGCAAATTCCGCATAAAAATATTGTAAAGTACTTAGGAATAAACATAGACGAAAGACTACATTTCAATAAAAACACATCGAAATACAACTAGACAAAGCAAAAAAAGTATTCATGCAATCAAAAAGATTATTTTTTTCCAAACACCTCAATCCAAAAATTAAATTATTATGCTATCAATTACTCGTGAGACCAATTATCACATATGGTTGTGTAATATGGTTTAACATAAACGCATCTATGATGGAGAAATTGAGAGCATTTGAGCGCAAATGCTTGAGAACGTGCCTCGGAAGGTACAGATCGGCAAGTTCAAATTTTAGAAGATTTCTAAGTAACAAAACAATATACAACTTAGCAAACATTAGTAGAATTGACATATTTATAATAAAATTAATTAGAAATCACTTCCTTAACGCAGCCAAAATAAAAGAAAACAGGTTAATTTATGGTCCCTTATACACTAAATCGTCAGACAATGAAAAATTTTTACAATCCAGGTATATACCGCCTGAGACATTCCTATACCTAAATAACAAAGGTTATATTCAAAGATAAAGTAACTAAAATACCAATTGTGTACCACGTACCAAGGCACAAAACATGTAAAAAATTTTTATGCCCACCAAACACGTCTGCTATACATAATTCTATACCGTGGAAGTTCAACATGTCCCTTCCAAACAAAGATATAATTGATAGAAATTCCCAGAACGGGGACAAGTACTGGTGGTTAGAAAAATCATAGCAAACAAATATAAATAGAAATTGTTAATGTAGTTGAATAAGAATTCTAATAGATGTAAGAATACCTTGTAAATATGTACATATAATTATAAGAAAAACCCGAATCAAATGTAAGATTCAGTTTTTTTTATTCCCCATTTTCTGAATCAACTAAATCATGCAAATAAAAATAAAACCTTCCAAAATATATACGCAAAACATGTTAACATACAAAATAATTGCTAACATTTGTAAGCGCACCAAGACTTCGAGTGTTAATTTACATTTAACAGTTAGTCTCTTCAGAAAAATAATGTAATTCTATTGTTTATTGTAGATTAAATGTAACAAACAATATCGTAAAATTGAGGAT
>JABFPO010000148.1:0-10703 GCA_022817385.1 Macroteleia sp. ZL-2020
TAATTAATATGTGCGAAATTGTTCTGGTTTGCGTTTGTTCATGTATTTAATTGTTTTCGTGTCTTTTAGATATATGATATTATTGTTTGTAAAAATTTACAAAATTACAATATGAAATGTTGGCATTTATTTTAAGATTAATTTTAAATAACTTTATTTAAAAATAATATCTCACGCTTTGCCACACAACCTCCAAATTCTTTTATATACGAAAAAATAAATTTCTTATCATGAATATTATTTGAAATAGACAGTCAATATTTTTCAAATTTGGCAAGCATGCTGTGTATATTGTTATAAATTCGCTTAAAAAAAATTATGCAAATCTAACATTTCTAAAGGAGTTTTTTCTTGATTTATATGTGCAAGTCCATAAGAGACTATGATGTTAATTATCAAATTTTAACAATTAATTATTTATAAACTACACGGTAAAAAATTATGAAAAAAATTCAGATATTACTTTTACGTATGAAAGAATATAATTTTCAAATTTCAGTAAATTTTAACATTTTTGAAAATGTCAAGGAAACCTCCTTAAGTTTAAGGTCAGCACAGTGCCATACATGTGTATGGCGCATGCCACTCACTGACTCTCCGAAATTTCTTTTTGCAAGTACCACATCCACACTTGCAGAACCTCCGCATTGATTGTTGCGGATGCGGAAGCGGTTGCAGATATAAAAATGTATGGAAGTTCCGCATTTGCGGATGCGAATGCGAATGTCCGTAACATCCTTGATATAAACCGTCACCAACACAACAAACGACGCGCTATGATTGGATATACCCCCGGAAAGTGTCTTTCGTGGTGTTTCGTGGCGATGCAGCATTAAAGCGTTAAACGAGATCGCGATTTAAACGAAATCCCGAATTAATCGATATCCCGAATTAATCGAGATCCCCTACTGAAAAAATCTGGCCCGGATTTTGACACTGGATTTTTTAATCGAATTAAGATAATATTGACGTATTCAAGAGAGAACAATTATTTGTATTAAAATTAATATAAACATTAATCAATAGGACTTCATATTAGACAAGACATTAAAATATCATTCTCGCTCGAATACGAGATATATAAAATTGCACTTTTTTATTGCTCCCGAATCGAAAAAAAATTTACATTTTATATTGATTTTTTTTACATTTTGTTTTTTATAATATTATATTCAATATTTTTTTTAACAGAGTAAATAGTTTTATTTAAAACCAGTGTAAGTATAAATACGCTGTTTTTAAACCTATTGTATTCAGGAATCGGCGTTGTTGATAAAAAACTAAGTGTTCATAAACATTATTATAACAATTGTGTGAATAATCGCCGCTATTGGTAAACGCTAAATACGCATTACAATTTGAAAAAAAGTTGACACCGCTCGGAATCGAACACGGACGGCGCGGACCTACGGGATATTAGTTAAAGACCTAAACCACTGCGCTAAGGACCCTATGCTCTCTGACGTTCTAAAATACAGGCATCAACCATAATTTAATCTAACTGATGTGAAATTTCGTAATTATTTAAATTATGCCCGTGAGAGTATTCACTACAAATTGCATTTATTTTCTCATTTTTAATAAGAAAAGTTAAAATATTTGTAAATTACAATTAAAAATACTACCCAAACAACTGTGAAATTATAAAATATTGTTTTAATAAAATTTCCAAGAATTTATTAAATAATTTTATTGTTTAATAACCCCTATCTAAAAAACACACAATATTTTTATATATCATTGACAGTTCAGTGGCAAGAGTGTTTGACTACGAACGTGCAGGTTATGAGTTCAATTCTTCAATAGAGAGATTTTTGTTAACAGTTAGTAATTTTGTAATAAATTTTGCAATAAATTACGTAATAAATAATTTAAATTTTTTTTTGTTTCATTTTTCTTAGAACGTATTTAAAAAATTGAGAAAATGGGACGGTTGTACTTAAATTAACTAAATCTTCACTTATTAAATTTTCATTCTTAAACTACTAATATCGTTAACATGTGTTTGCAATCTAATTTGACATCCTCTTAAGGCCATGCTCAAGCTATATGTAAAAATTTACTTACCAGCTTTAGAGTCTTTTTAAGTAATTATTTTCACATGATGAATATGTTGCTGAAACGAGATCGGCCGATTCTCGTTGATCCGTCGATTCTATTTTATTTCTTATCTATTATGCAAAAAAACTCAACAAATTTAGATTGAAATTCTTTTCTTCGTATTCCTATGCAAGCGCGTCCTCTTTTGACTGTAGTAATGTTTCAAAGATACTTTGTAATTATTTGTACCACATTTGCACCATATTAGCAGAATTTGTTTTATTACGTTAGTTAGTAAAAGAAACTGAATAAATATCGTTAAAATATGACACAAATTCTTGTTATATAATCATATTCCGTAAACGATTAACATAAATTTTAAGTAAAGAGATGTCCGTATTGGGATGCTATATTTACATAAATAGTTTAAATATTACAAACAAAAAACTGTAGTAATCTTTATTTAGTTAAATTTAGTTTAGTTTAGTGGTCTCTTGTTTTCGTAATTAATTGTCTACTGATTATTATTTTTAATAAAATGATTTAGATTTACTGTGATTTTAATTTTAAACGATGGAAAATGAAGGAAATATGCATTGAATTGCAATGGTACCATTTGTGACGGTATTGTAGAACACGTGCGTGCGTGAATATTACAGCTTACGGAGCTGTGACTAGTGCGAGGTACCCATGTCATTAATATGTTTTATTTATCGCATTTATTAGGGGGAGGGGGCTATTCTCAAATATATGATATAGGTTAATCTCGCAAGTGCAAGTCTAACTTAATTGTGGAACAGTGTTGCTACTTTCTAGAAACCGTACATTTGCGAGGTTTAATCCCGAAGAAAAGACCTAGACGCACAAAAAAATAATGAGAACGGCAAATAAAAAAGGCATTAATTTAGTGTTATGTATCTATAAATTCTGTTTTTTATTTGTTCGAAATATTTTATGGTTTCTGTATTGTTTGTATTCAGTTTTATTATGAAATTTGAATTTGAACTCAATAATTTGGTTTAGCGACAATAAAATGTAAGATTTCATGCGACGCGTACGCCACCAATCATTTTTGTAGTTGTTTGTTTTACTTTAGTTTATTTCGTGGTAGTATCTCAGCCTGTTAAGTTGTACTCATGTTTGTATTATATAAAACAGTAAAGGCTATAATAAATGTCAACAAAAGTACTGAATTAGTTTTTAATGACAAACAATTTGGGGTTATTTCGTGCAATACCCAACAATGTTAGTTATAACGACTGAAATTATTTGATTTTGAAATAAAGAAATTTTGAAGAAAACATTGGTAGAGGGGAAGTTAAGATGGGATAAACATTCAGAAGTGTCATTTTTTTCTGACATCAAACGCAAAAATTATCATTCCAATTGAAAATTTCCGACTCGGATTCCGAGTCGAATTAATTCACGTCGGAAATCGAATCGGAACCCGAGCGTAAAGTGTCATCGAAAAATGACTCGGAATCTGAGTCGGAAACAGAGTCGGAATCGAAATCGGAATAAAACGACTCGAATTCCGACTCGGTTTCCGACGAGGATTCCGACTCGGAATAATAATATCTATATATGTAAAAATTTGACAATATAGACGTTTTTTAATCCGACTTAGAAACCGCGTCAGAAACCGAGTCGGAATCTGAGTTGTTTATTCCGATTCCGATTCTGTTTCCGACTCACTTTCCAATTCAAATTTCGAGTCGATTTTCGATGACACTTTACGACTCGGATTCCGACGCGATTCTTCCGACTCGGAATCCGAGTCGGAAATTTTCAACTGGATTAGCCACAAAATTTATTTTACGTACCTATGGCAACGGCCAAAAGTGGAACTATTTGTCTCTCGGACCGTACTCTCGCGCCAAAAGTTCCACTTTCAGCACGTTGCCATGGAACATAAAATGTCATACACGCCTCGGGCGCAGTGGCGCCCTCGGCAGTAATATACTATAAGGACATTTTTAACTTTTTATTCCGTCATCTCTTTTTCTTAGTAATTTCAATTGAAATTATTTTAAATATTTACATTTCCTGCACTGAGAAAAATACTTGAGTTAGTTTTACCATAAACTAAGGCAATCGAAACGAATAAAGCCGACTTTAAAAATATTTCTAATAATTCGTGAGAAAAACTTGTGTTTTAGTGGGAAAAGTGCAATAAAAATAGTATGAAGGTCAACAAAAATAAATATTTTTTCCTATGAATTATTAGAAACACTTTGAAAATCGGCTTTATATGTTTCAATTGCCTTAGTTTATGGTAAAATTAATTCAAAATGTTTCTCTGTTTGTAAGTAATATTTAATATTTGGTTACATTTTGTAAATAAAATAAAGTTTTTTATTTTGGAGTAGTCCATCTATAATTATATCTAATGCGACCTCCCTCCATTATTCTAGGAAAATATGGGAGAGGCAAATTTAATATCTTAAATGTAATCTCTATTTATTATTGCACATCAACGGGAAAAATTCTATTACTTTTAATCGGATTTTGTTTTGCTTGACATAAGATTAACAGAACTGTTACAACAATTAGTTGCATGTAATAAAAAAGAACTGAATTTACTACGTTTTAAATTAAACTAAATTAATATGTTTCTCAGTAGAGTTGAAATATATGCAAGAAATGAGCAATTTAGCTATAAGTAATAATAAATCTAATTATTATGACTTACAAATGATTTATTACTATTATACGTCCCTGGTGGAGAGAATTGCTTCATAAAAAATCAGAAGAAGCACGTAAAAACTTAGAAAATGTCCGAAAAAGTTTCAGAAAAATGGAATGAAATACCATAAACGTTCCAATTTCTTGAATTTTTCTGAAATGTATGAGAAATTTAAAAAAATGACCGGAATTTATGAGAAAGTTACGAATGTATTTTCTCGTTGTATTCCACAGTAAAAAGAAAAAAAAATATTGTAGAATAATTTTCATTATTATTGCGACATAAACGAAAAATGCGTAGTTTAGTTATCGTTGGTGGAAAAAATTACTGTATAAAAAATCAGAAAAACTTCGTAAAAACTTAGAAGACAGCTGAAATAGTTTCAGAAAAATGGAATAAAATACCGTAAAAATCGAAAACGTTTCAATTTTGTGAATATTTCTTTTCGGAACTTCAGCTCCATGAAATATTCAGATTTTTCATAGAATGTTTTTTAAATTTTACAGATCATAATTCACAATTTTTCGGAGATTTTGAAAGAATTTTTTCTACCGGCACTGAAAGAAGTTTCGTAATAAAGCATGATTACGTATGCTAAAAATGGTAGACTAGCGATAGATATAATGAAGCTAAAATAAGATTATAAATCACATTTATTTCTTTACAACATATGTAGTTCGTGATGGTATAATTCGCGTTCCACGATGTGAGTCTTACGCGTCCACTACTGACACTTTGTAGTACTACAATCGTTTTACAGTAAGTTCAAATATTATGATATGGAAAAAGGACTTTTTTCCACTAAGTTACGTCTGATCTTGTCAACCTGTTTCTATATTTCTGAGGGTTTTTCTGAATTTTTCATTCCTTAGCCCGTCCTAATGTTGTATTCATTCTTTAAAAAGTCTGATTTTTTCTACAATTCTCTGTATTTTTTCTGACTTTGTATGATTTTTTTTAATACTACTTTTTCGATCGTTTTTAAAAAGTATATCAGACAATTTCAGAAAAATTCAAGAAACTGGAAAGTTTTCGATTTTTCTGGTATTTTGTTCCATTTTTCTGAAACTTTATCCAATATTTTCTAATATTTACGTACTTTTTCTGAATTTTTATTATGAAATCTAGGATAGCGCGTTTTTCATGAAATGGATTGTGAGATGAAATTTGAAATACGAACTGAATAATTTAATTTCTGATACCAGTTAGTTTGTATTTTATGATTAACACGAAATACTTTAAAATCTAAAAAATGAAGTTGGTTATCATTTTCTATTTCTTTATTAAATTTTACGCATGAGTCATAATTATTGAAAGTAAAAATTAGTTAGAAAGTAAATCTTTAGGGACAATACAAAAAATATCATCAACATATCTAAAATATTTATATACACTGAGAAAAATATATAAAAAATATCTGTGGAAAATCCTCAGAATATCGCAATATATTGACGATACCCCAAGGATGTCTTTTAAGGGGACGTTGCTATATTCTTAAAATGATATTCTGTGCTATTAGAGATAATTCGGGATATTTGAACAAAGCTGTGACGTCTACAGGTATCATGATATAATTGCTTGGAATTATGACTGTGGTTTTAGAAAATGATAAATATATTCACAAAGTTAAAACAATACTTTCTGATCCAATAACATATAAACCAATCAATAAAGATCCCTTAAATAAAATACTAACTAAACTTAAAGAATTTTGTATATTATTTTTAACGTTTGTATAAGTAAATCAAGTTCTTTAATTATGACCAATTTAACAGACGATATAGTAAATTAAAATTAATTTTAATTTATATTAAATATCGACAACATAGTATACGGGTTTGTGAATTTTAATGTTAGCTGTTTCATTTGTAATTTTTAAAATTCGTTTTCTAATGAAAAGATAGTCGCAGCGTTAAATTTCGGGAATTAAACTAGAGTCTCCCAATATTTAATATAAATTAAAATTAATTTTAATTCATAATGTCTTCTGTTAAATTGGTCGTTAATAAAGAACTTGATTTACTTATACAGACCTTAAAAATAATTTTTGTACTGTGACGAAATTAGACCAGTATTTATCCTTCCAAATTCCCGCCGGGTAAGATGAGAAAATTAAAAATGTAAACATGAAAATCGTTTCCTAACGAGAAGTGGTCGCCTCTGATAGCGTGGTATAGTGGCGAACGCCCGACCGGCAATTGGGAGATTCGGGTTTGATTCCCGACGTTCGACGCTGCGACTATTTTTTCGTTAGGAAACGAGCTTTAAAAATTACAAATAAAAAATCTAACATGGAAAGTCACAAACCCGTGAAGTATGTTGGCAGTATTTAATATAAATTAACATTAATTTTAATTTATAATGTCGTTTTTTAAATTGGTCGTAAATAAAGAACTTAAAGAATTATATAATAGACGGAACAGTAATACACTGTTAAAAATTCACGGAGTTCGACGATAAAGTGTTAGGAGTGAATAGTATCGGTGTAAGATATCACTCACTAACGGAGTATACATATACACATAGCAGGACGTAAAAAACTTATTAGGAGTTCAAATTAAAAGTTACACCTCTGAGTGTAACTATTGTCTTGCACATGCGCTGTATCGTATAATGCGCACATTATTTAACAGCTGACAGCTGACGAATTTGAAAAGAGAAAAAAATGACAGTTTGACGTTGGCGCTTTTTATGTTTTGGAAACGTCAAGCTGTAACTTTTTGTTCTGTTTTGAAATGCATAGAGCTTTGCTTTCGGAGACTAGCAAGCTCGACACAGGTAAAATAAAGAATGCCGAAATGGAGTTTGCCAAATGCCATTTTTTTTTTCAGTGCATCAACTCTTTGAAATTGCACTTTTGAGGTGTGAATACAAATTAACTTACTAAATAATCACTCCTCAACTCACATATAACACACACCGTAACTCCGTTATTACACTTTCATTATTACTCCCCATACCGAACTCCGTTAAAGTGTGGACCTGTGGAGACTCCGTTAAGTAGTAACTTTCTCACTCCGGGAACTCCGTTGTTACACCATATTTTTAACAGTGTAGTTACATTTCTGATAATGAATATCGTTTTATATACAGGGTGTCCCAAAAGTCTGGACACGGTCAAATATCTCGCGAAATTTACATCGGATCGAAAAACTGAAAAACACGTGTGTAATATTTTTCAAAAATCTATCCAAAGACACCAAACACGACCCCCTACCCTTATCCACTAGAGGTCGGGCGGGGGGCAAATTTGAAATCTTAAATGGCAACCCCCTTTTTTATTGCAGATTTTGATTCTACACCACAAGTACGAGTTTTTTGACAAAACCATTTTTTTGTACGACACGTCTATGCAAAGTTACAAGGGTTAAGATTAACGTGGATGGGAGTTAGAAAAGAAGTGAACTTTTTTATTTATTCTTTAAATGTAATTTTAAAAAGTTTGTGAAAATTTAGTGCATAGCAACGTAATATGATTATCAAAATATTAATAGAAAGTATCACTTAAGGCTAATTAAATAAATTAACTAGTGTACTACCTTCAATCTACGTAAGTTTTAACCCTTGTAACTTTGCACAGACGTGTCGTACAAAAAAATGGTTTTGTCAAAAAATTCGTACGTGTGGTGTAGAATTCAAATCTGCAATAAAAAAGGGGGTTGCCATTTAAGATTTCAAAGTTGCCCCCGCCCCACCCCTAGGGGATAGGGGTAGGGGGTCGTGTTTGGCGTCTTTGGATAGATTTTTGAAAAACATTGAACACGTGTTTTTCAGTTTTTCGATCCGATGTAAATTTCGCGAGATATTTGACCGTGTCCAGACTTCTGGGACACCCTGTATATACTCATATAATTTGTAGTAAGAGCAGGTACACCAGATATTGATAAAACATAAATTGAATAATATTTAGAGATCTCTGAAAAATGCTATCGATAACCTTAACGCTGTTTTTAAATGCATCACGTGGAAATAACTTTGGAATCTTAGACCTGTTTTCTAAATTTTATATTTAGATAACTCCCATTCACGTAACTTTTAACCCTTGTAACTTTGCATAGACGTGTCGTACAAAAAAATGGTTTTGTCAAAAAACTCGTACTTGTGGTATAGAATCCAAATATACAATAATAAAATGGGGGTTCCCATTTAAGATTTCAAAGTTGCCCCCCACCCCACCCCCAGGGGGTAGGGAGGTGAAGTAGTGTTTGGAGTCATTTCATAGATTTTTGAAAAATATTGAACACGTGTTTTTCAGTTTTTCGATCCAATGTATATTTCGCGAGATATTTCCCCGTTCCGGGACTTTTGAGACATCCTGTATATAAAGTGCTAATCAATGCATTATAGTTTTTCTATCAGCACGAATTCTGCGTTACTTTAAACAAATACGTAAACTTTTACTACTGAAAATCCCGACACAAGATAGAATTTCCTATTTAAATAAAATATTTGCAAACGTTTGTTTATTTTTAATTATATATGGAATATGTACGATTCTATAACTTGCTCTTTTATTTGTATACACTGAAAGAAATTTCACATAAATGTTATAGTGAAAATTTGGTTAAATTTAACATGCTGTACTGCAAAGGTCAGTAACTATATGTACAAATATGAAAACATGTTGATCGATTCAGTAGGATTTCTATTAAGTTTTTTATATTCTATCTGATATAAACGCAGAATATCTATGAAAATAAGACGATACTAATACTAAGAGAATAAAAAACATCTTATAAGATCAGCAATATTTTCAGTTAAAAATGTAGACACTGATACTTAATATATAATTTAACTGCTATTGATTATTTCATTTAATCAATTCATTTAACTCCATTTAGTTAAAATGGACGCTAATAGCGCATAAAATTACTGGAATATTTGTACTTATTTCTGCAATATTACACGGAGGAAAAAGAATCATAAAGATTACCATCTTTTACTATCTCAGACAATAAACATTTTATCCAATATACCTTGTAAACTATCTAACATAGTATATTAATGAAGGTAGTACTTATTCTACATTTAGAACATTTAATTACCTATTAAATTAATCCCTTGAGGAAATAAAAGTCAGAAAAAAATTCCGAAAAAGTCACGAAAAACTGCCAATTTTGTCACTTTTTTTACTTTTATGAACATACTCGGATTTCTTAAAATATTTCATAGAAAAATTTCAAAACGATTCGAATTTTTCCGAAAATATTCAAGATTTTGTGTGCTGATTCAGAATTTTGTGAAGATATTAGAAATTTTTTGATACGATATGGAGTCTTGGTAAGTTTGGTTCCGAAAAAACTCAAAGTATGACACACAATGTGGACTTCTTCGTAGTTTCTCGTAATTCGGTATGTTTCGGAGTGATTCGGATATTTTCAAAGGAATATAAAAGGTTTCAAAAAATTGTAAAAAATCCTAAATATCTCCGAAAAATCTTGAATATCTACAGGAAAATCCGAAAAGGTTTGATATGTGAGTCACAGTTTGTGTTCCATATCGTATCAAAACATCCCGAATATCTCCGAAAAAATCCGTTAGTACGTCAATAATGTAAATAAAATATATTTTACATTTGAAATATCAGATTCAATACTTGAACTTCAATTTATCTGGAAAACAATGTATCTAGTCACTGTAACTGGGTCCATGTATGCATAACAGTAATACTTTTCCGATAAATGGATACTTCCTGCAGTAAATAAACAACTTCAGGGTGTAAACATTTAAATGAATTTTCGAAACGAAGACAATTTTTCAATACTTTTTACAAATTTCAAATTATTTTGTAATTTTTTACACTACAATTTTTAGTTCACATATTTCTGCTATGTCAATGTAGTGCAATTATTAAACACGATTTTTAATTACTACTTTTCTGAAAATCGTTGAACTTTTCCTAATTATTCAAATTTTGGTATATCATCACAATAAACAATAACTGAAAAAACTTATTAATTAATAAATTTAAATAAGT
>JABFPO010000149.1:0-10697 GCA_022817385.1 Macroteleia sp. ZL-2020
CAATAATGTCTCACAAAAGTTATTTCAAAGGACGTTAAAAATGCGAGAAAGACTTTTTTATATTATTGTTTTAACAGACTTTTTTTAACACAGACATTCAAAAATATGTTATTTAACGAATTATCATCAGTGATTAGAAACAAATCAAATATCAATACACGTAATATACTATTCTCTATTCTACTAGTACCTTTACCTAATATGGTATTGTATTTAAGTTGCACATTTGATAAAACTATAATCACCGCTAGTAAAGTTTTTAATTTACATTAACGGATACGTCTTCTGATCGTAAGCAATTATAGCAAATTCGTTAAATAAGTCATGTTCATAAGATTTTCCCGTCATTAAGTGTTAATAATCAGCATTTTATTTAAGTGCAAAGAAGATATATGCGATTCAATATGAATCACATTAGATTCAATTTTCGAATTTGGTGTTAATGAAACGCAATTTTCCGAAAACATTTTGTTTCTTTTTTTACAAACTTTTTGGCTTCCATTTAAAGAGATTGGCAATTGAAAGTTTTCATTTGCTTATAGAACTTTCAGAAAATCACATTTCATCGATTTCAACTTGTGAGTACTAATTTAGATGATTTAGAAGTTAAAATTGTAATTTGCAAAATACACTCTTAAAAATAAAGTTTTATAATAAGCAGAATCCTTTTATGATAAATAGGTTTTCTTCTTAATTATGGCACAAACAGAAACTTTATTTATTGTAATAGGACTTTATTTTTATTGTTTTGTCATAAAATACTATGAGTTAATAATAATTATTGAAATCATTATTTAATATTGTCACCGATAACAATTAGGATAGGTTAAGCGATAATTCAAAAATGAATGACCAACATAAGTAAAAAGATAGAACAAAGTGATTTTTCAACATGACAATGCTAATCCATATGTCTCTAAACCAATCAAAAAATTCTAGGGTTATTCGAATGAAATTCAGATTCAACATTTTGGAAGTTTGTTGATGCTCTAAATTCTTCCTTTAATATCTGTATATCGACATTCTTGGTTTGTGCTAAAAAATGTGCAAATTTTTTTTTTTCGACTTTGTAAAATTAAATTGGATGATACGAATTCCTTCTTTCATGTAAAACTGTAACGTTATAAAAGTTTAATAATAGATTCAATTTTAACGGATTGTCCGATTAAATTCTAACTAATCAATAAATTAAATGTAGAGAACTGTAGACTGTAGTAAATGTACACAGAGAGAAAAGTTATAATAATATTTACAATACTGTATTGGTGAATTGGGATATACTTGCACTCTCATAAAAAATACTATACTGTTATTGTACAAATTGTGCACACAAAGCTACTGCGCATCTAGTAGACACAGCTGTTCGATGCGCAGTAGCGTTCTGCGCACAATGTATACAATAATAGTATAGTATTTTTTATGAGAGTGCAAGTATATCCCAATTCACCTATACAGTATTGTAAATATTATTATAACTTTTTTTCCGTGTACATCATACAACATATCAGGGACGTTCTTCACTAAATAGTCGGATGGCTTCCTACAGATTTACAGTCCAATTGTAAAACTGGCAAAAGTGTATATGTAGTAATCAAGTTTTTTGATTGACTAGGAAACTCGATGATACTTCTAGTGCACTGTTGCCAGTTTTACAATAGGACTGAAAATCAGTCGGAAGCTATCCGAGTACTTAGTGAATGAGGTACCGTGACTGCTGAGGCTGCTGCATTTATACTCTCCATCGCTGCCTCCAGCTACCAATCACAACTCGCATGAGGCCCGCTTGCAGGAACTTCAATGGTTCCAAGAGCTTCCCACGTTCAGAGCATTGCCTGTCCTCACTCCCGGAGGAATAAAAGCGATACGAATGCTTTTCAGATAAATTTTAATTGCTTGTTTCTCATATACTTTTTTATATGATTTTTTTATTTAATTAAATTTTTTAATTTCTAAAATTCAATTGTCATTTATTTTGGTGTCACAAACTGCTGTTATGTTTCAACAAGGAAAGCATTATAAGAGGCCCTCCACCACCCCCGCTGTATACAGAATAACAGCGGTCCTCTGTTAGTCTATTGTTTTCCTTGTTGGCATTATATTTCACACGTTGAACATAAACTTTTTCAAGATTTATTTTACAAATTTCAAGAAAACTATATTTCATTCTTTACACAATCTGCATTTGAATAAGTATGTTATATTACTTTATTTACAGTTAATTTATTTATTCCACTTGACTTTTCCGACAATTTATCCAATCAATTCCAAATCTATACATTATTTTTTTTACACAGTAACTATCATTTGTTCATAATTGCATTTCGGTGGAATATTAATAATAATTCTGTCCAATATTTTCGTATGATTTTTAATTCCCATTGCTACTTCAGACTTTACTCCCAATGAATGCCAAATATGTAATTCGTTCCTAAAAAATTAGAAAATTATTTAACAAAAAGTGTTTCGTTTGGCGATAGCCCCCGCGTTTCGGCGTTGCCACGTATATACATTTGGGAACTCATGTTTGAAAACATGTCATTTAATATATGTAAAGTTTTAGCAGCTATTATTATGATCATGCAAGGATATTCAGATTCCCTATATACTAGTAGGTGTATACACGACCCTACTGTACCTCTCATGATTTTGGGAACTCGACACAGGTTCGCATTGTAATTTATTTACGGAGATGTTTCATATTAATAAAATAAGAGTTTCTATCACCTTGAACAGATAGTCACTTACTGATTATACGGGTTAACTCGAATAGAGTCAGCGACAAATCGCAGCATAGAAAAGGGAAAGAAAGGGCTCATTCAGGTTTAGCGTGTACACTTAACTCCAACGATTCCTCCCCTTACTAGATTACACCTAAACATACTTCTTCCTTCATAATGAATGGAAAGAGTGCTCAGCATGAAATCTAGTAAGAGGAGGAATCGTTTGAGTTAAGTGTATATGTGTACTCCTTCCATTGCGTACAAATTTCTGCATGGAAATAGCATTTAGCCCTAATTGTAATTGTAAATAATATTAATGATTCAGTATTCAATGTACAAGCATATTGTAATTTTACTGGATCAATTAAAACAGACCTTCCACTAATCCTGCATATTTAAATTGTTGTTTAGAAGCACTGAATACCATTTCACTGTAATCGCACTTTTAAGTAATGACAGTGTACTATGAAAATAAAATTACAATAAATTTTTTTGTTGTAATAAAAAATTTAGATGGAGGCCCTCCACCACCCCCGCTGCATAAACGCAACCAGCGGTCCTCTTTGCTATTGTTATAAAAGACTGTTCAGTCTTTAATATTTTTTGAAATAACATTTTCGCATTTCATTGTACATTGCATCTGGCGCACTTGTATTTTTAAAATTTTGTATGAAAAATTAATTCATTAAATTTATGTAAAAAATACATAAGTATTAATTCGATCTTCCTGGATTATAAAATGTATGCGAATAGATATTTAGCACAGTCCTTACTTAATCTTCATTCATATTTTGCACTAACTGACAATTATTTCTTTCGCAAAGCTTGCATACAAATTTATTAATATCAACGTCTTCTTTCAATCTTTTATTATTTTTGTGTGCCCTACGATTCTTTTCTTCATTTTGCTCCATGCTGTTTTCCATCATCAACTGATGACATCTCTTATGCATCCATCTCTTACAAATTGAGCATGCCTTATTTTGTGCCTCCATTTTTATATTCCTGGCGCAGCTGATACAAAGCATCCTCATATCTTCAGATTTTAACAATAATGTTTCTGCTACGTGACGGCGGTATTCTTTAATATCAATACTTTCAAAACTTCGGTTTTCTGCTATCATTTGTATAAACATCATGACGTATAAACCACAATTCCAGCCATCTTCTCTAGATTGTAATGGGCGTTTAAAATCTTGTTCTTCACTTAATTCGATGTTTCGTAATTTCGCAAACGATGAATTATCTTTGCATCGTTCAAAGAACAACTTTAAAGCGCATTTTGCTCTATTTTTTTTTTATGTGCTCCAAATGGGTCCAAAAACAAAACAGAGTTATTGTCTACATTAATAATTAATAAGTACCAATGTGCCTCAAAGCAATATGGCATAAATATTTTGCCTTTCAACTCAGTTTGAATTTTATATATAGCTGAACTTCGTATTGGAATGTTCCATTTGTCGCCAAGCACTGAACCAGCATACACTGGGCACATGTACAACATGTTGCCCCATGATTTCATTTGTGTCGTTAAATAGCTGCTCATTACATTGTCATTTATCCATCCATTTTCTCTTACAAGATCTACAAAGTCGTAACAAGTAATTTCATAACATGTGTCTAACAAGACCTTATTTTTCTCTGCTGTGTATCTTCCAATTTTTATGAAATGAGATTTTGATCTTGCATAATAATTAATACTGTTAATCAAACCATTTTTATGTACTGCAACAGGAATTTTATCAACTAAAATCATACGTTTTGATAACTCATTATTTTCGTAAATATTTGCCATGTTGTGCATTTCATGGATTTCAGTTTCGTTATATTTGTACATCTTTATTTCTTCTTCATTATCGCTGCCAACATTGACATTTTCATTATTGCGTATGCTCTTGTTTACGTTGCGATTAATTTTATCCTGTTTTCTTTCTTTGTCAGCTATTTTACAGTTTACAAATTTACATTTATCAGTAATAGGTTCTTTATCTTCAATTTCACTGTCACTATTTGAACTAGATGTAACATTTATCCGTTTTCTTTTCAGTTGTTCTGTTTTACGAAATTTACTTTTGATGTTTTTATTATAACCAAGATCATCATTTTTCCTTCTTACAGAAACCTTATTATCGCTTTCGTCTACATCTTTCTTTTCTTTCTCAATGCTGGCAGCTATTTTCTTTGAATTTATTAATGCACCATACGTTTTTTTGTGATCATACGTTGCCTTCTTCGTTTTAAAACTTTCCTTGGCATAAATTTCAATATCTCTTTCGGTATACAAAGCTTTATATTTCGATTTTGTTTTACTTTTTGGTATTCCGGTCATTTCAGCTTCAGTAATCAAACATTCATTACGATGCATAATAATCCTGCATGCATCTCCAATACTCATATTCTTTTCACCTTGTAAATATACTTTTTTAAATATTCGATTATGACTTTCTACATAGGCATTTGTTACATGTGAAATTTTCTCGTCTACCAGATTGAGTAACAAACCACCCCACATAGGAACATAAGCCATAAATGTATCCATTATATATGAGGCAAACGTGGGTGAGTAATATTGATTAGTAACTTCATCAACGTTAACTTCTTCTTCCATTACCGTTTTCTCAATAGTACAAAATTGTATAAAGTAACGTTTAAAGAATGGAGAATTCAAATATATTGTATTGCTCTTGTGTTCACTCTCGTCGAATATATTAGACATTTCATCTTCTATTTCTACTTCTTTCATTATTAATAACTCTTCGTCCAATTTTTCTTTTGCTGATTTTTGTTTCAGTTTCTCTCCACCTAGAAACATTATGCTTTCGGTTACGTTATTCTTATCTTTGGACAACAATATCATCATGACATCATGAAAAATCATATCTAAATGTTCAAGCGTTCTGCAAAACATCAAGTGACACATTAATTCAAGCAAGAAGCTTTTCACACCACTATCTTTTGAAACTTTTTTTTTTATTGCTTCTGACACTCTTCGTTGAATATGTGCCCAGCATGTTAACAGTATTGTTACTTTTTCGGGTATAATGCCTTTTTCACAATACTCATAAGCAGCATGTAAATACTCTAATACACTCATTCGATTCCATTCTATTAATATTGAGTTAATTAATGCCCAACTCCAGTCAACAACGATTGCTGTAGCGAATGGCCATTTGTGTGTTGCATGTAACACATGGTATCTAAACTTTTTCAACATGACTGAAATACCTTCTACATCATGTTCTTCAGAAAAACTTTGCAATACGGGCATTGTAAATTTATCCAATTTCGTGATCATGCAATAGTAAAATATTCTATTCACATTAATGTGACTCGGTTTTCTGCACGTATAACCAGTAGCATCAAAATGAAGTATTATTGCTTTTTTCCCATTAATTTTTGCATTCGCTAAAACTGATAGTATTTGTTTCTTCGTCGAAATTACAACTTGCAAAGGTATTTTGAAATACAAAATAGCACTATCTTTTTTTGATTGCTCTTCAATAGTAAGTTGTGCTACATCTGAGATATCTCGCGATCTTAATTGAAGTCTGGTCTCCGATTTTCTTTCTGAGTTTATTTTGTATAACACATGCGCCGCTGTCACATTACCAGTATATCCATCGTGAAATTTATCCATATCGACGTCATTAATTATTTCTGCACGCACATCATCAACTTTACGATATTTCAACGTCTGTTTCATACTATCACGTTCTTTGTCTCTGATTTGTTTATAAACTATGTTTCCTTTTGCTTTATGATGAATTTGCAGAGGATGATTGCTTAAAATATCAATAGTAGCTATTGCTAAGTCAGTATCCCATATTATAAACTTGAATTTATGATTGATGTCGTGTTTCAATATGCATTTAGCATTGTATACCATGTCACTTCTTGCATTATCTCTTGAGGTATAAAATTGAAATCGGCAAGTACTATTAAGTTCTTTTTCCATTATTGCTCTAATATGAAATCGTATTCTGTTTCTGTTGCGCTTTCCGTCTGCATCTCGAATTAATGACGAATCAATTTTGACTGACGCAATAAATTGATCGAATTCATCCTTCTTCTTCTCTTTTACTTCTCTTTCTATTTTCTTCCTACATTCGTCTGTATCGTCCGTGTCACTTGAAGTACTGGACGCTTTTCTTCGACCATTTTTACTACTTTTTACCTCTTTCTTCTTTTGCTTTGTTCCCAGTTTCTTCTTTGAGTTCAGTTCGCTTTCGCTCTCGATTTCGCTGATTTCCCTTTCGGCATTTCTACGATCGACTGCAATCTTTTTTACACCGATGTCACTATCGACATAATCTATTTCCAGAGAAATTGTGTCGCTTGAGTCAGACATTTTTTTCTTTCTTTTCTGTCGATTTGCATCCGTTGATAGACATATTTTTTTCTTCCTATTCATTACATTTGTGTCGCTTGAGTCCGATATTTCTTTACTAGAGTGTGCTGAATTTGTGTCGCAAGAGGGAGATATTTCTTTAGTATCGTTTAATGAAACAGTGTCGCTTGAAGCCGAAATTTCATTGGAGTTCTTTAACTTTGGTTCTCTTGAGACAGACATTTCTTTACTACAATTTAATGAATTAGTGTCGCATGAGGCAGACATTTCTTCGTTTCTCTTCTGCAAATTTATGTCGCTTGAGACAGACATTTTTTCATTGATGTTCTTTACATTTGTGTCGCTTGAGGCAGACATTCCTTCACAACAATGTAATGAATTCGTGTCGTACAAGGCAGACATGTTTTCGTTTATTTTCGGTAAATTTATGTCGCTTGAGGCAGACATTTTTTCATTGCTGTTATTTACATTAGTGTCGCTTGAGGCAGACATGTCTTCTCCAGAATATACTGAATTGGTGTCGCATATGGCAGACATTTTTTCGCTTTTCTTCTGTAAATTTATGTCGCTTGAGGCAGACATTTCTTTTCTAGAATATACTGAATTTGTGTCGCATGTGGCAGACATTTTTCGATTGGTGTTCTTTACATTTTTGTCGCTTGAGGCAGACATTTCTTTTCTAGAATATACTGACTTCTTGTCGCATGAGGCTGACATGTTTTCGTTTCTTTTCCGTAATTTTTTGTCGCTTGAGGCAGACATTTTTTCATAGATGTTATTTGGATTTGTGTCGCTTGAGGCAGACATGTCTTCTCTAGAATATACTGAATTCGTGTCGCATGTGGCAGACATTTTTCGATTGGTGTTCTTTACATTTGTGTCGCTTCAGGCAGACGTTTCGTTACTATAATACAATGAATTTTTGTCGCATGAGGCAGACATTTTTCCTTTCGTAGAAATTACATTTTTACTGTTAGACAGAAAGAATGCTTCTTCACTCGTCAAATGATGTTTGCTTTTTAATTTGGAAACACTAGTATAGTTCTCAATTTTATCTACAGTTGTACTATTGAATTCATATTGTGAATTGTTCTCGTTTTCTTCATCCTTAAGCACCAGCATGTTCTGTTTTCTTGTGTGGTTCTGCGTATCTGCAATCGTTGTTTTAAAGCAAAATTCATTTCTCTGCTCTTTAGTAATGCTTCCTCTTTCTTTCTTCATTTCTCGTTCAACAACTGTAATATTTATTTCACTGGCATTGTATAATGGCGTATTATAATACACTGCGTTTGAATTGGTTAAATTTAATTCCGCCATACGTTTTTCAAAACTTAACTCATCGACATGTTGAAGGATTTCGAAGTGTCCAGATAGCAACGCACCACTAAATAATAGATTTATTGGTGTGACCTCAGGCACATCATTAATTTTATAATACAATTTCAAATTAAGCCTGCATGGATCACTTTCATCTTTTTCATAAAGTCGCACATCTCTTTTAAAAATTTCGCAAAATATTCTTATCTCAAATTCAGTGCCATATGTGCCACTTTTCATCATATGTGCAAAATATTTACTAGCACTATTTAACTCAATATCTTCATGCATTATTGTGTAATAGTATTCGTATGAAGACCAATTGTCACATACGTATTGCACAATTTTCGATCGAATTTCCTCGTGATGAGACTGGTCTCCATACAAACCGTAGGATAAACTCCTAAATAAACAATTTCCATCACCTACAATAGATATAACTTTCACTGGAAATATATCAACTTCATTTGATAGTTTCTGATCTCTGTTTTTTTTAAAAGGTGATGTACTCTTAATATCGCTCTTCCTATGCCTATCATCCGTATTATTACCAAAGGTATCTATTTCTGCTCCGTGTTTCTCATCCCTTCCCCATTTGGAACAAGTTAAAGACTTACCTTCTGCGCTTCCATTATCTTTAAAATTATTAACACTCGCAAAATGTCGTTCTGATATTAAAATTTCAACTTTCTCTTGTAAACTATTATTATCTAATAAATGTTTAACTTTTCTTATAAAATTCCTCCTATTAATATGTCCCATCCGTTTTTCTTTTAAAATCTAACATTAAAACAAAAAATAAAAAAATAATTTACGAGAAAATCTTTTATACATTTAACATAATACAAAATATTCATTATAACCCAGACAACCATGATTGTCAATATGACCCCACTATGACTTCACGGCTACGTCGCATGCCACTCCCATATCACATGCGACTCACTTCTGATCCTATTTCTCCACCTCAGTGTAAGGTAAATGTGAGACCACAACGATTTCACTGCGTTATCACAAATAAGTCACAAATATATCACATTAAGGTCTCCGCGCATGGTAGTAAAATCACTTTTTATTATTAAGGCCATGCTGTACGTATATGTAGAAATTTACTACCAGCTGCAGTGTCTTTTTAAGTAATTATGTTTCCACGAAAAATATATTTCTGAAACGAGTTCGATCGATTCTCTGTAAGTGGAAGAATTGTATTTATTTAAAAAAATATAAATTTTATACCACATTTCAGGCGAAATCAGTTGCAGCGTTTTGAAATGCGTTTTTATAATGTCGATCATGTTTAATCAAACGCGGTGAGTGATTTCGCCTGCAATTAACTACAAAATTTATATTTTTTAAAGACGTAAGATTCTTCCTGTTACAGATAATTAGACGATCTCGTTTCAGCAATATATTCATCGTGTGAAAATAAATTCTTAAAAACATACTAAAGCCGGTAAGTAGATTTCTACATACAGATGGATCATGGTCTTAAGAAACAAAAAAATACGTGTTAAATATTTTCCAAAAACGTATCTAACAACACCACACTTCACCCTCCACTCCCAACCCTCACGGGTAGCACAGGGTCTACTTTGAATTCTTAAATGGGAACTCCCATTTTTTATTGTATACTTCAATTCTATACCACAACTACGAGTTATTTGATAAAACCAATTTTTTGTACGACACGTTTATGCGCAGTTACAAGGGTAAAAATTAACGTGGGTTGAAGGTAGTACAACAGTTAATTTATTTAATTTATCTGTAAGTGGTACTGTCTATTAATATTTTGATAATCAAATTATGTTCCTGTACACTACATTTTCAGAAGCAACTGTTTAAAATTACATTTAAAGACTAAATAAACAAGTTAACTTCTTCGCTACAACGTAACTTTTAATCTCTGTAACTTTGCATAGCCGTATCGTACAAAACAAAGGCTCTGTCAAAAACTCGTGCTTGTGGTGTATACTCCGGATATGTAATCATAAATGGGGTTCCCATTTAAAATGTCAAAGTTGCCCTCCACCCAACCCACAAAGGCGGGAGGTGGAGGGTAAATTTTGGTGTGGTTAGATAGATTTTTCAAAAATAATGAACACGTGTTATTTAAATTTCTTGATCTGATACATATTTCTCGAGATATTTTACCGTTTCCATACATTTTTCTCACCTTGTATGTGAGTAAGAATTCCTGAAGTGGTACCCACATAAACTAAAGTATATAGAAAAGTAATTATTTATATATGGTTGAATTGTCTATAATATGATAAGAAAATCCCCAAATTTTGGTTACAAAATATTAATTATTT
>JABFPO010000150.1:0-10641 GCA_022817385.1 Macroteleia sp. ZL-2020
CAGCAACCCAAAGCCGACAAAACTGCAATACGAGATAATTTGATCATAAAAAAACTGTCCCCAATGGTTCTTACGTTGCGCGCAGATGTCCCAATTTGTATTTCCGGAGAGGCTACGATACGTAGGTATACCTTCCAATTACTATTGGCCAAGTTCCACGGCTACGAGCCAAAAGCCAGCAACCCAAACCCGACAAAACTGCAATGCGAGATAATTTGATCATAAAAAAACTGTCCCTAATGGTTCTTGCGTTGTGCGCAGATGTCCCATATTATGATTCCGGAGAGGCTACGATATGCAGGTACACCTTCCCATTACTATTGGCCAAGTTCCATGGCCACGAGCCAAGAGCCAGCAACCCAAAGCAGACAAAACTGCAAAGCGAGATAATTTGATCTGAAATAAACTGTCCCTAATGGCTCTTACGTTGCGCGCAGAAGTCCCAATTTGTGTTTCGAGCTAATTTTACTTAAATTTTACTTAAAAAACTTAAAGCTACAAACTTGGTAAGAATGAAAATTATTTTCAAAAATTGAAATTCTTTTATAATTTTATTTCTTTATATTCGTTCTTTATAAAAGAGCAACGAATGTTAGTTAAAGGATTGAAAACGTATTATATAAACGTTTGATGAACGTTCAACGAACGTTTATTGAATGTCCGTGAAGCTATTCTATAAAAGTTCCAAGAATGTTCATTAAAGGCTCGTTAAGATACTGTATAAACGTTCAGCGATTGTTCAATTAGTGTCTGAACAATCGTTTGTTGAACACTCAATGATCGTTCTTGTACGATCTGTGAATTTTGAAAACGACCGTTCTTTGAGCACTTTACGAACGTTAAATTTCCCTTTAATGTTTTTTGAAGGAGCGTTCCAGAAACTATATTGAAGGCGGACTTTCAGACGTTCACAGAACGATCATCGAACGTAAACAGCTTTTCCGCAAACGTTGTATAAACCCTAAGATCGACCAATCCAAACTTATATGAACGGTCATCGAAGATAGGTGTTCTGTTCGGGTAAGCCCTACTCTCTGAATTGGTACATCTGCGCTCAACTTAAGAACCATTAGAGGCAGTTTTTTTACGATCAAATTATCTCGAATTGCAGTTTTGTCGGCTTTGGGTTGCTGGCTTTTGGCTCGTGGCCATGCAACTTGGCCAATAGTAATTGGAAGGTGTACCTGCATATCGTAACCTCTCCGGAAACATAAATTTTATTATAGCAGATCTGAGTGGTTCATAGATTGGGCAGAATTTTATAAAATGCTCTAATGTTTCTTGATTATTGAGGTTGCATGTCAAACATTTATCTAGTTCCGATATTTTATATGATACATTTTTCAATTTAAATGTAATTGTGTGTAAACCAGCTAGCCTAATTTGAGCCATTACTTTGGCTTGCGCTAATGGTATTTTCGAGTATAAATATGATTCGCAGTTTCGAGATTCTGTGTGTTTTATTAACTTATATATTGGTCTGTAAGATAATAGACCTACTCTAATTATATCCTCCACAAAGACTTTTTCCTCGTATAGTTCGCAAATATTTGAAATCGTCGTCTCAACCTCGTTCGACTCTCGCAAGTCGTTAAGTAGTTGATCTCCACCGAGGGTCTCGAGGTTGGTCTTCAGTATAGTAACCCAGTTATATTTTCGGTTGTGAGCATTTTCGGAGCAATTATGTAAATGATTTAATAACTCAAAGCATCGTTTTGGGAATCTATTATTTGTCACCTGTCTTATTCTAAAGAAATAAAGCATTGTTCTCCTCAGAATCTGGAAAATCAATGGTGTCCAACCTATCTCTATTCTAACCATGTATCCAGGAGTGCATTTCGGTAGTCCTAACATTAGTTTAAAAAAACTTGCTTGTAATTTGTCTGCTGAATTCAGATGACGCAGTCCCCAGATAGATGAAGCGTACAAGAAGACAGAGTTCACTGTTGAGTTAAACAATTCGAGTCTGGATTGCCAGTCCGCAAAATTACCAGTAATTAGTCACCTCCAAAGTGAACCCATGACAGTCCTAGCTGTGGACAGGAACTCATCTTCAGCTGTGTTAAAAAATCCTGATCTGATGAAGGTCACTTAAATATGTATATGAATTGGCTTGCTTGATGACGTGTCCTCTATATTTTAGTGGTTTTGAATGTTTCAGTCTACCTCCTTTACCAAATATAAGTAGTTGTGTTTTTTGTTCATTGACATCTAGATGGTTAATTTCGCAATATTTTGAAACAGTATCCATTTTATATTGTAAGTCGATAATGTTGTCTGTGAGTATGATTATATCATCAGCAAAAATTAGCAGTTCCATTTTATCTTCAATTCTATCATGTCCAAGGTTTTCAAAAAATTCTGTAATATCGTGTAGCAGTATAGAAAATAATGTTGGACTTAGGGAGTCACCTTGCAGGTTACCTTACTTCACGTAAGGTGTAAACATAACATAACATAACCACCTTTACAGGGCTTGTTACAAACATTATAAATTCCGGACGTATATGTAACACAGGCACACACAAAAAAATTTTTTTTGACCCGAAGTGCGGAAAACTTTTCCTGGGTAAAATGATGCTCTGAATTCGAATCCGAGGCCAGAATTGCGCCATCACCCTTCAATTTTTTTTAATGTCAAAAAAACACCCTAAAATCTGCATTTTTCGCTTTGTTTGGATTCAATGTTAGTTAAAATCTTAAAAACTGATTGAAAATGACTACAGGAAAAGAAAAAAAATGTATGTAAAATTATATGTATTTTGATGTAGTAAATGTATTAAAAATCCCATGCTAAACGCGTGCAAAATCCCATGCAAAACGCGTGCAAAATCCCATGCAGAAACTCATGCAGAGTCGCATTGCAAAATGCATGCAGAATTTCATATGGGATTGCAAATAAAGTTTTCTCTACTCCTTCTTTCTTTTATATCGAACTGTTTTATATTCAAACAACCGATGCAATGGTTTTCTTTTACCATTCTGTTTTTTTGGCTCAATGTCCCTTTTAAGCATCCAACAGAAATCTGCCATCATGTTTATGTCCCACCTAACTTGATATCGTCGTTCCATTTCCTTGATATCTTGATGAAACCTTTCACCCTGTTCTTCACTATAGTCGCCTAGGTTCTCTGGAAAGTATTCAAGATGCGAGTCAAGGAATTACAACTTCAAGTTCATGAAGCAACCCAATTTGTTAAAGTTTGCCATCATTTCCTCAACTACAATCTTATAATCCTCGCTCTTCCGATTTCCTAAGAAATTCCGAGATACATTCTTGAAACTTAACCATGCTGCTCTTTCTATATCACTCATTTTTGTGATAAATTTGTCGTCTTTGAATGCCGTACGAATTTGAGGACCATCAAAAATGCCTTCTTTTAATTTAGCATCACTTATTTCTGGGAATTTTTCTGCTAGATAGTTGAAACAATCGCCATCTTTGTTCAGAGCTTTAACGAACTGCTTCATTAGACCAAGTTTGATGTGGAGAGGTGGGAGCAAAAATTTTGAAGGGTCAACTGAGAGTTCTGAAATAACATTTTTTGTTCCCGGAGTGAACTCAGTTCTATTTGGTCAGACTTTCTGTTCATAGTGGTTCTTCCTGTCTCTGCTATCCCATAAACACAAGAAACAGGGATATTTCGTGAATCCGGATTGCTGCCCAAGTAATAAAGTTATAATCTTAAGATCCCCGCAAATTTGCCATTGATGTTCAGCAAACTTTATTTTCTCCAACACTATTCGTAAATTCTGGTACGTTTCCTTCAGTTTCGTTGAATGAGCTATTGGAATAGGTGCAAACGTATTCCCGTTGTGCAGAAGAACAGCTTTGAGGCTCCGCTTTGAAGAGTCAATAAATAGTCTCCACTCTTCATCTTTGTAAACATTGGGTTTCAATTCATCTATCAATCCTTTCACGTCTAAACAGTATGTCAATGAAGCATTCTCGTCTTTAGCGAAGAATTTTCGAAATTCTTTCTCTCTATTGCGATATCCGCAAATTGTAGTTCCTTTTGATAACACACTTTTCTTTTTCAATTCTGCGGCCAGATATTCGTCTCCATCTTTCGGCAATCCTAAATTACGTATAAGGTCGTTCAACCCTTTCTGATTAAAAGTTTCAGGAGCCTTATTTTCACCTGCTTGATGGTATTCGTCATCTTCATTATTACTTCCATTGTCTTCTTCAGAGTTTTCATAGATTTGCATTTCTTCATGAACTTGAATTTTTTCATCAATTTGCATAGCTTCTTGGACAGCAGATTCAACTTTGAGAGTTGTTGGTTTTTCTACTGAAGGGGCATTTGGTTACAAGAGTTTCGTTTTATTAGTTGATTTAAAACCTACGATATTTGTCATACAAATATAGCAAGCGTCCCGACTTGATGGTTCAGACCGTATCATAGGCTTTATGAATTTCAATTCCTTCTGACTTCGACTTCTATCCCATCGGGATAACATTGATCTGCAACTATTGCAAATCATACTAGGAGGTCTCCAGATCACATCTTTTTTACTACCTCCAAACCGAAACAATTTTTATAAATTGATTTGAGTTTCTCAGATAAAGATCTTCGTTTTTTCGCAACTTCAAACTCCCCGCAGACGTAGCAAAATTCATCAGGGCTTTTATTGCAATGATAGTTGCTTGATTGGTTTCTTGTAGCATCATACTCTACAGAGGCCAAGTTCCCCACCACTATAGAGCTGCGGTAGTTCGATGACGACGCCTGCGGACCCGCTTTCCCACCCTGACCAGCCGCCGATATTGGGATTATGAATCCCTGTATCTTAATGTTAATTAATGTTAATTATGTTATTATCTGTGCCTGCCATGACGGCATCCAAGCCGTTTACCTAGGGACTCTGCCAGTGTGAAGCTGTTGCCCGCCGTCACCACGTGGAGGTGCCCTGGTTGCAGCCACATATTTTAATTAACATTGAATCCGAACAAAGCGAAAAATGCAGAGTTTAGGGTGTTTTATTGAGATTAAAAAAAATTGGAGGGTGATGGCGCAATTTTGGCCTCGGATTCGAATTCAGGGCGTCATTTTACTCAGGAAAAGTATTTCCGCACTTCGGCTCAAAAAAAAATAAATTTTTTTTTGTGCCTGTGTTACAAATTGTTTTTGAAATCTTGGAATAAAATTTTTTTGATCGTGTTAAAATTTCGTTCCAGATTTCAGAAACAATTTGTAATGAATAATTCTTTGTCTTAAATCATGACATTCTCCCACATTACAGGAAGTGCAGTATGGAGCGTTTTTTAAAAATATCACTCCTAAAAATTATAAACTGAGAGACAAACTATTATAAGAGAGACAGAAAAGAGGTTTACATTTCATCTTAAGCATGTTTAACCCAAATTCATAAAAATGATAATTAGATGAAACTGTATCAGAACGCTCTTGACATTAGAAGCTTCAGTTCTCCAAATTTTTATGATCCTTTAAAACATTAGTCCAAAAAAAGTTGACAATTAAAAGAGAAATTGTAATTAATACAATAGTAATGAAATGCTAATTGACTGATTAAGGAATGCAAATTTGATTATTAATTTGGAAAACTCTTTTTTACAAAAATTACACGTTCTGCCAGCTTAATGACTACAAAAACAAGTGTCTTATACGAAGACACTTTTCGTATCTAAGACACTAAAAGTATCTCATCAGAAGATATGTTTTGTATCTTAGACATTAAAAGTGTCTTACGCCAAGACACCTGTTTTTCTAAAAAAGTATCTCATCAGAAGACATGTTTTGTATCTTAGACATTAAAAGTGTCTTACGCCAAGACACCTGTTTTTCTAATGATGTTAACTTAACAAAGTATCGTTTCCAAATACCATCAAAATGAAATGAAAATTTATAACTGATGGTATAATAAGTTAACGCTAATTGGCGACTTAAGAGTGCAGATTTAAAAAATAAATCACTGTTCATATTTTTGAACAAATTAATGTTCCGCTGGCATAATGTTAAGTAGATTTTCTTTGGATTTATCTTAACGGCACGAGGACTAGCAATTAATTACCACAGCATAATAACCTTTCATAGTATAAAGAAGTAACGTTCTCTTTCTATTAATTACCAATTTTTGATTAATTGCTACTAACTGTGACACTAAATGGGGCCATAAAGGTTAAAAATTGAATTTAATTTGAATTCATCTTCACGTCATTGGGACAGGCAACTACCAGCACACAGAGAAAAGTTAGCAGGAACGGTTTCTGTATGAATAGAGATACCGTTCCATCCACATAAACAGGCAACTTCTGCTTATATTTATAAGTAATGAGTGCTTAGAATTCGTGAGAATCTGTTGCTAGGGAACAGTTGCCTAATTTATAAGCACTCAGTACTTATGAAATAGGCAACCGTTCTATTTAACTTTAAGAAAACATATTCATTATGGATTTAGGCAACGGTTGCTTCTTTATGAGGAACCGTTCCTCGTCAGGAAAGGTTGCTCGCTCCTGCTTCATTTCGCTGTGTTTTCGTTAGACTTTGCCTCAAGTTGGAGAAGGTACGCTGTGATATCGTCATGATTGTCGTAATATCGTTGATGTTTGTGCATTCCCAATTGTGTCATTTTTTAAAATTATAATGTAATCTTCATTAACGTATTAAAAGTTTCTATTCCTAGTAGACAATACAGAAACGTGATTAAACATGATTAAAAGTGGCAGTCCTGTTTAATATGCTTTTGGGAGTAAACCATACTAATTAACAATTTTCAATTACTTGCTACCAACTGTAACATTTACTAAATACATTTTTTTCTGCTCTCGTAATTAATTTCTAATCCTCGTGCCGTTAAGATCAATACAAACAACATCCACGTTACATCATGCCAGCACAACATCAATTTTTTTAAACAAACAAAAAGCGTTTATATTGTATTCAATTTAATTTCATGTAAACATACATTTATTATAGTTTCTTTTATTTTATACAAATAACGGCGAACAATTTCTTGTGCAGTTGACTGCATCTTAACACGTATAAAATGACCTGCAATGAGAAATGCCTATGACAACATAACGTTTGAAGGTTTTTAAAACGTTGCACAAAAATTTGAACGTTTTTAAAACGTTTCAAACGTTCTTAGAACGTCCGTGAAACGCTATGTTTTCAAATAATTTCATATTCTTTGAATTTTGATATTTGTATAATAAGAATTTTTTACATTTTTTATTCTAATTTTATAGTCTCTTTTACTTAATCCAAATTGCAGTTTCTAAAATTAATGTCAATTTTTTTTAAATTGATTGAAATGTTTCCAGAAATAAATTTTTGCCAGTTTCAAATTATCATTTTTTATCAAAAATTTTAAAGTTCAGTGTAAAATATAAATTGTAACACAACGCTACCTGGAGGATAAAATCCCATTTTCAGTGTTTAAATACATTTTGATGCACGTATAATGTCTTCAGTTGGAAGACACCAGAAATATCTTCAGTTAAAAATAATCATAAATGCCTTCACAAAATTGTCTAAAAATAAGACACCTCTTTTTGCAATGTATACAGTCCTTATGTTCGGAAATTTACTGGCAGTGCTGCGTTATTGAAATAAACATATGAAATCAAATTGATGCAATGAAGGTAACCTGATATTTACAGTAGTGTCAGTAAATTTCCAAATATGCCCAATATAATGAATGAAAATAATATTATTTAATTATTTATATTTTTATTATTTATAACATGAAATTAAATTATATACACAGATTACATCGTAGAGCTGATTAGACGCAACATTCAAATAATATTGCAAAATCAAAATAACTTAATAATAAAAACAAGGAAAAGTAGTACCACTGTATTCAAAAGTGCAATGCTGAAACGCTTATGGAACGAATTAAAGTATGAAGAAATAAATACAAAACAATTTATAAAAGAAGCAGGAAAATTAATTGGACCGATTCATGAAAAATTAAAAAGTAAGTTACTGCATTTTTTAAACAGAATTTTCAGTTTCGTAACAAGTTATATATTACCTTTCAATAAGAAGAAAATCGTTCTATGACATTACTTCATTTTTTAGTAATACTTATCCCCAAGGGATCATTGGTTTAGAAAAAGTCGAAATCTCGTATACGGAAGGTCAGAATACGGGTTAGTAAACGTTACAGTTTAATAAACGTTATTATGACCCCTGTAAGCGACATGTTGACCGTTTCTAAACCTATTATCTCTCTGAAATTATTCATTAATATAATGTTTAACAAAAAACAATAAACAAAAGTAGTACAATTTCACTTCAACACTACTGCAACCATTTTTCAGATATTATTAATTGATGTTCCGCATTTGACATATATTTCTATATTCTTTAACCTACAATGAAAAAACTCTGAATTGAAAATGGCTAATGAAATTATTACAGAACGTGCTGGAGTGAAATTACGATAATGTTCTTCCCTATCCCTATCTTAACATTAGCTTCAGTTATGATGTACCTGAAGTTTCCAACGTTGATTTTCAACGAAAATGAAACTTCAAAAATATGTACTTAAAAATACACAAATGAACGGAACTGCATCAGAACGAATTAATTACATGCAAAATCATAAATTAAAGCGAAAAAAAGTACACTTAAAGTATTATCCCCTTCAACCCCCTAAAACAGGAAATTATTTAACAATTTTAATTATCGTAGAGAAACACCAAAACAGAACTAAAAATTTTAAAAATATGTTAATTTACTACCCCCAATGCCATGAGTCGCATTCTAAAAGAAGCCCCCCTTTCAACCCCCCAAATCTTATAATAATTATTTGGACAATCTTAATTATCGTAGAAAAACACCAAAACCGGATGAAAAATTGTAAAAAATATGTTTATTTACTACCCTCAATGCCATAAGTCGCATCCTGAAAGAATCCCCCCCCCTTTCAACCCGTCAAATTTTTTTATCGTAGAAAAATATCAAAACTAGATGAAAAATTATAAAAAATATGCTTTTTCATTGAAAATATTATTTTTTATTGTTTATCTTCTGAGAAGTGTATGACATGTCAATAATTATTATTACTAATTATTTTATGCTTTGGGGGGTTGAAAGGGGGCATCTTTCACAGTGTGACTCATGGGATTTGGGGTAGTAATAATAATAATAATAATAATAAATAAAGCAGGGTGGTGTGAGGTGCACACCATATAAACCTGGGCGAGCCCTTTGTTTTCCTGTCTAGCCGTGTAATCCCCACCTCAGATGTATGGTATAATACCATAATACCACCAGTAATAATACCATTCCCTTGTCCAAATAAAAGTTTATAATTTTGTCCATCCCCTTTCTTTCAGCGGGTCGCTTATCAAAAAGTTCCTCAGCCTCAACATGAGAATAGCCGTACACACTCTAACTGATTTAGAATATGCCAGAATCCGGAGGAAAAATCTCTCTACAAATTCTTAGCAACTCCTTCAGTTTAAATAGACAGACCTGTCCAACGTCCAAATACGGACTGCCACAAGCCTTCAATCTCTTTGAGCGTAAAGCTTCACATGTACACAGTACATGTAAAGCTTCCTCTTCTTGCCAGCCGCACCATCTGCATAGAGGGGACTCCACCATTCCCATCCTATGCCTATGTTTGTTGTGCATGACCTGTCAACAGTTGCAATGTCAATCTGGCCTCATTTCTACTCAACGTAATGAGTTCCTCACCCCTGTCCGGTCTTAGCCCAACACCAATAGCTTTCTTGGATTGTCTACACCCCAGTGCATCTCTCTCCACCTGCTACTGTGTTGTTCGTTGACCCATGTTCTGATGACGGTTCTGACTACTCCTCTATCTGGTCCTGGGTGAAAATTGGCCAATCTTCCCACTCTCATTCCCAGTTTCGCCAGCTGATCCGCCTTCACATTACCCTTAATCCAATGCAAATGCAAAGAACACCGCTCTCCCAGTTTATCAAGGGCCTTCATGCACTCTTGCACTGTTACTGACTTAACAGTTTCATTTCTCAGAGCGCTCAGAGCCATTCTACTGTCCGAACAAATATGGACATCATTTTTCCGAACCTCTAGTTTCAGGTTATCCGAGATATAGGACGCACACTCCGTGATCGCTATAATCTCGGCCTGAAATATAGTGGTATCTCCATGCAACGCTAGGAATCTGTTTCTGCCGCCTCTCTTGCAGTAGATGCCTATGCCTACTCTGTTCTCCTTCTTTGCAGCATCTGTATACCAGATGTATCCGTTCCTGGGTAACCTATTATCGTTAACCCAGTCCGTTTTGTCTGTCAGACTCACCTTGTACTGTCCATCGAAATGTTCAGTGACACTGGTTTGATCTGATTTTCCCATCTTCTTTAATTTTGTAAGCACACCAGGAATCTTTGTATGCTTTCCTCTGTCTCTCCACATGCCTGTAGACCAAAGTCTATAAGCCGTACTTGTAGCCATCCCTTTAATGAGAACATCAAAGGGGGCAATATTCAGTACAGCTCCTAATGCCAATGTGGGAGTTGTCCTCATAGCACTAGAAATTATTCTCAATACCATGCCTCTTGTTTTTTCCAACTTGTCTCTTACTGTCTTTTTGTCAGCTGCGCTCCACCACACGACTGCTCCATATGTGAGCCCAGGCAACAATACAGTCTTTACGATCCACATCATGGTCCTA
>JABFPO010000151.1:0-10640 GCA_022817385.1 Macroteleia sp. ZL-2020
TTAAATATTTAGTTTAACACATTTTCTAAATAATTTACAAAAATTTGATTTTAAAATCAAAATAGAATGCAGAATTTAATTAGAGTGTCTCTATTTTATATATTTTAACTATAAAATAATTGAAAATGTAAATATAATACCTATACTCAAAACTATTTATATTATTTTATTTCTTATTATATAATAATTCTCAGTCATTACCTTAAATAAAAAAAAATTGTTCAATTTAGATGAAAATATTGTATTTTAAAATCGCATTTTAAAAGCGCGTCAAAATGAAGTTCAAATTTAAGTTTCAATTCTGTTAGTTTAATTTTAAAATATATAATAAAATAATTATACTTACAACAGTAATTTCGGTACCATCTTCTTGTAGGATTTTTATTCCCGTTATAATATCCGCTGACTTGAAATGTTTTGCACAAATACTTTTTGTTTTTGTCAATTTCACTGAATTTCCTACAGCTTGTTGCCACTCATGAAGTCGTTTTTCATCGGCTGGCACACGAAACATTGAATACTTATCCGTATTCGATCTATAACCAGTTGTACAATTTCTCAATGCACACGTAGGCATTTTAATATAAATTTATTAATTGCACCTACGGTTTCGCTACGTATGACATTTGAAGTTTAAAAAATGGTTATGTTTACCGCCCGATGTATGATCAGCGCCTTAGCAGACGCCCTCTAGAGGATTTTTCTTTCATTTGTCGCAAATAAGAGTGCCATATTAATATTCATGATTTATATACAGAGTTGCATAGGGCTGATTATATTATTTATAAAAAACAAATCACGTAGCAAAAAAATACGAATAGATTCAAAATAAAACAAAAATAATTCTAAGTAATTATGTAATAACATTTCTTGGTTTCAGGGGTCCATTTTAGAATTTTCGTCAGTCAACTTCTTAATTAATTAATAAACTTAATTTTTTAAAGTCAACTTCTTAAAAATTGATAAACTTAATTTTTCAGAGTCATCTTCTTAAAAATTATTAAACTTAATTTTTTAAAATCAATATTCACATATTTGTTGGTAAATTATCACTAATTATTGATTTATTTATTGTTATCTGTTTCATTTACCTTTAAAAAATGGATTTTTGCAATTACTTCCAATGTCAGTATGAAACATCAAGAAAACGCGATTTTAACAGTCATATTTATACTCATATTGAAAATGGTGAACACATGCAGTGTCCTTATAAATTTAATTGCAGGAAAGAAGTATTATTTAAAAATATTAATTCTTTAAAAAGTCATTTTTATAGAGACCACGAGAAACTCATTTACAACAATGAGCAGCTTGTCAATGATAGCAGTATCAAATGCATGCCAGATGTTGCAGAAATTGATTCTGAAAATAATACAGAACCTCAAAACAATTCTGCAGGAATCAATATTAAACAAAAAAGTTTATTTCAAATTGCGAAACTGTATGCAATTTTAAAATCTCGACATTTTTTGACTGAAAATATTTTACAAATTTTACTCGATTCGCTTTCTGATCTTAATATTTTAAATACAGAATATTTAGTGTTAAAATTTGAAAAATCTATTAGAGATAAAATCAAAATAATTTTGAATCAAAATCTATTTGACAAATTGCATAATAAAAAACAGGACCATTGAGAAGTGCTCATCTTAGAAATAAGTTTTATCGAGAGAATTTCGACTACATTAATCCGGTAAATGTCGAATTAAAAAATGATAAAGGTGAAACGTCAATGTGCTGTTATATCCCAATTTTGGAAACATTAAAGTCTTTTTTGAAGGATAGCAATGTTTTAGCTCAATGCTTAGTTGATTGTGATAAATATGATGGGCAGACTTTCTCTAATTTGAATTCTGGTGAAAGATCGCATGAGCTTCATAAAATATTTCCCTGTCAAAAAATTTTAAAAATTGTATTATATCAGGATGGTGTTGAAAGCTGTAACCCTTTGGGATCTTCTCGTGGGAAACATAAAGTTTTGGCTATTTATATGACCTTAACTAATATCCACCCCTGGTATTATACAAAGCCTGACAACATTCACTTTGTTGGAGTAGCTTTCAGTAAAGACGTCAAGAAGTTTGGTTTCAACCAAATATTTGATCCGTTTGTGAAAGACGTGAGAGAATTAGAAACAAACGGTTTAGAAATTAAAGGTTTCATATTTAAAGGTTCTCTACTTTGTTGTATGGGTGATAACTTGGGCAACAATGAATTAGGTGGTTTTCTCGAGTGTTTCCGTACGAATAATTACTTTTGTCGCGAATGTTATATGCATGATTTCAATGAAGACCCGTTCAAGGTTTGCAAAGCTAGGACTAAGGAGAATTATTCTGAAGACGTGCGCAAGGCGAAATTGAATTATAGTACAAATGATAAATTACATTTTGAAGGAGTCAAAAAGGATTCTGTTTTGAATAAGTTGAACTGTTTTCATGTCTGTGATTCTGGACACACTCCTTGCGTGGCGCATGACTTATTCGAGGGCGTTGTACAATATGATGTCCAATTAGTTTTGAAGCAACTCGTGAAAAATAAACTGATTTCATCATTCGATGATCTGAATGATAAATTGAAACAATTTAAGTATAAAAGTCAAACTAAAATAAATTTACCAACCCTAAAATCCAGTGCCGAATATTTATCAGGGAGCGCATCGCAAAACATGTAGATTTTATTCATTTTACCATTCATTTTGAAACAATACATGTCTTGCAAGCCTATACATGTTTTTATTGATAAGGAATTGCTTCACATGATTTTTTATTTGAGAAATATCTGCTGCATTGTTTTGGGGTTCAAAATATCGATTGGACAAGCTGCTCTACTTAAAAGTTTAATAGATGAGTATCTCCGTTTGAGGGTAGAAAAGTTTCCCAATGTACCTTTAAAAGCCAAACACCACTTCTTACAGCATTTCTTTATTTGGATCAGAAAATTTGAATCTTTACGATACTCGTGGAAACTCAGATGTGAGAGTAAACACCGTTTTTTTAAGAATTTTGTTAGGCATTCTTTGAATTTCATAAATGTTTTGAAGTCATCGTCAGAATTGTCTCAATTGTCGTCTGCTGTCAATGACTCTTACACAGAGCAAAACATTGATTCTGTGATTTCAAAACATTATACAATAATTAATGCAGTTCGACATTCCTCTGAAATTTTGGCTTTAAAAAACGAGAACATCGATTTAAATGATTTCATATATGTTTCAACAGAAGTTGCTTTCAGAGGTATCTGCTATAAGGAGAAAATGGGTATTTGCGATCTAATCGATGAAAATGGCTTTTATAATTTGTGCATAATTCAAACTATAATTTTTAATGCAAAATTCGATGATATGCTGTTCATTGGATGTAATTGCAAAATCCAATATAATGAAAAGACAGGACTGTATGAAAAATTTGATGATTCAAAGCATTTGATTGTCGTACCACATTCGAGTATTTTGTGTATTGAAACTGTTCTGCAGTGGGATTGGCAAGAGGAAATACTTTTTTATTTATGTATTTATAATATACTTTTTAATTAATATTTTGCAGTTTGAGTTTTTCATTATGTTTTTTAAAGTATGGAGCGCTAATCGAAAGATTAAAACTTTTGTAACGATTGACGAAAAATGTGTAGGAAATTTGCTTCAAAAATTGATAACAGAAGGTTAATATAAAATCAATAATAATCAATTAATTTGTATCATGACAATAAAAACAGTGATTAATTTATATGATGTGATTTCAGCATCATCGAAACTAAAAATCAATGGACATTGTCTCCTTTTAGAAGAAGATGGCACACTTGTCGACGATAGCGACGTGTTGATGTTTGTACACGATAAAACGCTTTTGCTAATAACGAAAAATGATGTTTGGATCCCAGCAGCCGCAGCCGCAGCCGAACAATCATTAGCTCAGGAATATTCGCCGGTCGAAGATGTACAGATCGAATATCCGGTTAAAGGTGTATTCGAGTCAGATATCCTAACAGGAGTTGAAAATGACGGTGGACTCGTATCTGCTAAGCTTACAACCCAGTACCAGATTGTCTGGGAAGATTTTAAAATTCCGTGGGAAATGCTGTCACCCTCAATGCTGCAAGCATGCAGAAGTGGCCAAATAACGTCAAAACAAAAGAAGCAAATAATACATATGACAGTTGATATGATGCTCGAAGTATGTAAGACGGTTCCACTATCTGCAATCAAGGGTATCAGCGCAAAAATCGTATCGACATTTCCTGAATCGTTTCAAGACAAGGATGATGATGGAAAAATTATTGGTGATGGGGCTCACACTATTTTCGAGAAATTAAAAGGGCGGTATTTTTTTCTGTTGCGCAATAACAAACGCTCAATTCCGGATGATGGAAAACGTGAAAATTCGGGAGTAATTTCGAAAAAACATAAAGAATCTCTGCCTAACTCAACCGATGACAAAAAAAATCATCCTCTGGAATCTGTGCCATAATCAAATCAAGAGAAACTAAACACCTATGCATTAGTCGATGTGGACGACGACTTTCTTTCTTTATTACAGCTATGCTTTGCAGATATCTCCGCATATTTAAACAAAAAATGTGCATCCACTCTGCAGGAATTGTTACATGATTGGCCAGTCATCTTCAAATCAGAAACTATCAGGTGGTATTTTCAAAAACTCACCGGCAGAGATATTCACGATTTTGGAAAAATGCTTTCGGAAAAGGCAGACAAAATTTTGTCTGCTTTGTACAGCGAGAAACAATTATTTATACCTGTTGTAACCAAAAATCAGGCTAAAGGCCTTAACGCTCTAGAGAGAGTGTCTACACACCTGAATGAAGATCTTTCTTATTTCTTCAAAGCTGTTAACGCTGTAAGGTTACTTTTATATTTTACATTAAATTCTTTATTCAATTAATATCTTTATTTGAATACAATTAAACTTTACAGGAGTTGAATCCGCCTCAAGATGCTACTGAGTCTCAAAACGTCAGCAGTGGAGCCAAATTTCAGGAGAGCATGCAGCTTCATCCCTATTTTCGACAAGTCTATGCCAATGAACATTGCGAATTTGAAATTATTTTTGAAAACGTTAAAGTAGCGATCCGAAAAAATGTAATCATAGCGATTGAAGAAACTTTTGCACTATATTTTATTTTAAATGTTAAATATCCAAAGCAAGTTGCAGGAACCTTACAGTGTGTTCAAATATATTTTTTGAAAATGAACGCCAATCATGGCAAGTCACTAAAAGCTAGAACAGTAAAAAATCTCATTAAAAAAATCAGTGAAAGTAAGGTTACTTTCGAAACTGACAAAAGTACGATGATGTGAGTTTTATAAACAATGTATGATTTATAACAGACAAAAAACAAACCGTAGTAACAAAATTTGGTATTAGGTAAATTCTGTAAGCTGGTTTTATATTTTACTTATTCGTTTTATTTTTTATGTATCAATATTAAAAAAATGTGTTCATTATGAGTTATCATAATAATGTTGATATTTCGTAAAATGTTACTTAATTGAAATTGTATGTTCGTCGAATTATGATAATATTTTATTATAAACAATATTTTTAATCGTAAAAATGCTGAAATGTGATATATGTACAATATTGACGTGTAAAATATAACAATATATCTGGAGGCTTTCCAAAAGTGTCATTTATTTCTGTAAACCATATTTTAAATCTAACCGAAATAAACTTTCAATCTACCTTTCACAAACGGTAGTATGTTCTTGTATTTTGTTCTACGAAAACGAAATTTTTTTTAAATTAATTTTTTTAATTTTGCCCCAAAAATATTGCAATAATTACCATTCAGAAACAGAATAATATAAATTCAAATACAAACCAAGTAAAATATTCAGATTAATTTCCTTGTAACAATATCCTTAGTTTTATTTTAATTGTTCCTTCTATCTTTTCTTTTTTAACTCATACTCTTGAATTAACCGAGCGAACGCGAAATTTTAGACCTTTATTAATGTAAACCTCATTCAAAATGTTGTAATGATAAATTGTGCACGTATTTTAAATCTTTTACATTTATTAATATTTGTAAAATTTTTAACATATTTTTAAATGTTTCTCAAACTTTTAAAACATTAACGTTTTCAAACATTTTCAAATATAAATAATTCTACTTAATCAATACACTAATTACTAATTAATACATTTAGAAACTTTAACAAACTCTTAAAAATATTTATAAATACTTAGAAACATTTTAAAACTTTTTCAAATGATAATATCTATAACATATTTTGAAATTATGTGCACAAATGATAAATAAAACATTTTTAATAAGGTTTATATTAATAAAGGCCTAGAATTTCGCGTTTCCTGGGAATTTTATGATTATTTCGAACATTTATTAGGATATAATTAATACATATACATATTTTGGAATTGGTACTCTTTTTTTCGGTTAAAAATTTGAAATGCAACAAAAATATTTTTTTCAAATTTCTTTTTTTATTTACTGCTTTTCAGTTTTGCGCTAGACATTATTGTAATAATTACGTTTCATTCGTCTCATTTTTTATACATGTAATATTAACTCAGCAGAAAAAGGGCTTTAGAAATTTATAAAAATCGTTTCAAATGAAATATTTGAATTGTGTTTCCATAACAAACTGATAGCATGTTCTTTCGACAGTTAATCTGACTCAGTTTTGCTTCTGTGTCTCTCTATCTAAAACAGCACACCTATTAATGATAAAGTGAGAACCTCAAAACTAGGTTAGGTTACCCTGTTAAAAGAACGTGCTATGATTGAATTCTAAAGAATTTCAGAAATTCATTCAAAATGTATAAAGTTTAATTCATCCCCAATAAACCAAACTGGGCTAAGTATTGGACAAATCTTGGCCGGGAAAATTTAATGCTGTTGGGCGAGAGTGGGTTCGATCTACGACCGCATTGTAGCACGATACTTGGCCAATATCTTTGGGCAGCACTATGGGCCGAGAATTGGGCGACATGTAGCATACAACAAAGGATGAAGTAATACACTACAATTGGTCAACTCTCACCCCTAACTTGGCCAACTATATTGGACATACAAATTACAAAAAAAGCAGTCACTATGTGGATTTGAACTCTCGCCCCCAACGTGGTAATCCGTCACTCTATCCGCTGCACCAACATCACATTTTATTTTAAGTTCGAATTTCTTGTACTTATAGGTTCTACATCAGAAATATATTGCCGATATATGGGCAATACAATCTCAATACATGAAAAATATTATAATATTTTTATTAGGTATGAAAATGTACTTAATTTAATATATAAAATATATTAAACTGTGTATTTAATTATTAGTAGTTATCATTAATTTAGACAAAAATGTGTTTTATACGAAAATTAATATTAATTAAACTTTATTTAATCTTAAACTAATTATCATCTGTTAATTTTCATAAATAATTCTGTATCAATAATAATTTTAATTTTATAATCAAATCTTGTGTAACTATCCTCAAGTTCAGAAGTAATTTCGTTACCTAAGTACTCGGTCCAATACTTGTGCTACCGTTGGATACAAATCGTTTCATTTAGCCACCAAGAATATTGTCCGATACTTGGTTTGTTCTACGACCGTTTTCAAGTGTAATTCTCGGCCAATATATGTTCCATTCTTGGCCAAGTCTAGACTGACGCCGTGGCGTATCAGCTTGACCAACAGCTCCACGGTCAATTCTTCGCCAACTATTGGCGGATTTAGTAGTCCCGAGAACGTCGGCTTAAACTCGACCCCACGTTTGGTTCAGTGGGTCTTTTTTATAATTTTGATCTTTTCAATCATCGTTTTGCGAAATACTGGTCAATAAGGTGCTAATAATCATTTTTAAACCATATATGCTTTAGTTTTCAAGTTCAACTTTATTTTTCAAGTGCCACTTTAAAATTAAAGCATATTTACTTGCAACTGAATTAAAGTAAATATGCTTTAAAATTCAACCATTTTTTTTACAGTCTATTATTAGATCTTCGTGATTTGCCTGATTTCGGACCTTGGCATTTGACTCATGGCCAAGGATTGTGACTGACTATGAATGCGTGTTATGTGTGGATCTTGTATCCTCTCTGGAATCCAAAAATCGTACATCTAAACGCGATTTAAACGAATTTGTACACTCATTTTTCTATGTTTGTACTATTTCTATTTGTGAGTTGCCTGATTCCTAACCCTGGAGTTTAACTCATGGCCAAGGAATGTGACTGGCAATGAAAGCGTGTTATGTATGGATGTTTTATTGTCTCCGGAACCAAGAAATCGGACATCTGAACGCGATTTAAACCACATTATATAGACTTTCTGTACAATTTATTTTTTTTCTCCTCTTGTTTTTGTGTCTAAAGCACGATTCATGATTCTGTGACGTGATTGGTATTGAACAGAGGTCGACATATCCTGTTAAGATAGGAAAATAACCTCAGAAAAAAATTTTTTTTTTACTCAAACGTTCGGATTTTCAACCTTGTAAAAAGTATGTTTATATTGTTTTATTATTTGTATTTAAAAATGAACTAAAAATAAAGATAATTTACAAAAAGTAACATTACTTTTTACGATTTACAAAATATTTATGTAAAAATGCTGACTCTGCTTAGCTTAAATTTCGTGCTAATATTATGTTAACGTTAACGTAAATTTTACAGAAAATTTTTTATAACTGTGTTATTAGAGAGCATGGCTTTATTGAAAAATAAAAAGTACTTTTAAAAAGAAAGTCTCATACTGCTGCAATAAATATTTCACGACTTCTTGAAAATGTAAGTATAACAGTATGAGACTTTTTTCTAAATCTCTTTCTTAATTTTTAATAAAGCCATGGTGTTTATTTAAAATGTGTCAAGATACATCACGATTACTTGAGCATCTAGTAAATATTGTGAAAATTTTATTTATTTATTCAGCATTCAACGGGATAAACCCTCGCTACATTTTAGTTAATGAAATTAATTATTGAAGCATATACTAAAGTAATAAATTATTAATTCGCTGTGTAAATTTATACGCATCTGGATAAAAAAAGTCGATGTATTGGCCTAAATCTTTTGCAGCATTCTATAAAAAGTATCGTTACAGCTGTAATTTGTCTTGGTAGTTTTTACATAAAGTACGGAATGGTGTCTCGTGCAGCGATTAGGAATATTAAGAAATACTTTAAATACAATTTCATGACAGTTAATACGTCCAGATAAAATATTATGTAATAATTTCAAATCTATAATCTGTCGTCTGCTCTGAAGGTTAGATATTGCAAATGTGTTTTGAATTGCAGTGCAATCATGATCTGAGAGACATATTGGAGTATCAGCAATGAATGTTAGACGCCGTAAAAAATTATGCTGGACACTTCCAAGAATTTGTATGCATTGTAATGTTTATGGTGACCAAATAACCGATGCAAATTCCAAAATAGATCTGACTACAGCGTAATATAAAAGAATGTAAGTGCGCGTATTTGTAAAATACTGAGTATTTCTCAGTATAAAACCCAGCATACGGACTGCCTATTTGCAGTTAAAGAAATTTGATTTTAATAATTTTAATAATTTTTATTAAATGTTTTTTCTCTGTGTACAATGTCTAGGATTAAGGGTTAATAAGAGAAAAATTTTCATTTACATTGAAAAAATTTTGTTACAAAATAAATTTTGTTAATTCAAGGAAAAACATAAATAAAAGATTTATTAAATTCATATAAATTTTGGGACAGTTTAAGCCAAAAGTTATGCCAAATTACGCCAAATATTAAGTCACTTTATGCCAAATTATGTCGAATTATGCATTGGCGTAATTTGTCTTAAAGGATAATCGCAGCCTTTTTAAGCCAATTTAAGCTTTTCAAAACGCCAAATCAAGATTTCAAGATATTTTGGAACTTATAAGTTGTACTCATAAATATTTTTAAACGTAATGGATAAAACTAATGAGTTCCACAATGCTAAGGATGGTAAGGATGTTTAACTTCGAAGGTGCAGGTCACAAGTTTAATTCCTCGATGAAATTTTAGCTATCTGACAAAGAAATCCTTCAGCGCCCTGATGCTATAATAATTTGCTTTTTAAATTTTTTCTACATTGAGAAAATTGTGGTAGAACTGCTGTACTGTTTCTGGGAGAACGGTAGTCTGAAAGAATTGGGGTATCGGCTCGCCTAAGTTTGGGAGTATCAGAGCCCCAAACTCGCAGAGTCTTAAGCCTTAGGACAACGCCTCTCGTATTTTGGGGCTCCGACACTCCCAAATCGGGAGGATCGCTCTACTAAACAGAAATAACGCTGTTCTCTTACTGTTTGGTAGCACTGCTTTCCCGACTGGGGCAGTGGTTTTCCTATAAATTTTTCAGTGTATCTCTACTGCAATTTTGAATCTCAAGCATTTTAAAACGTCTTGAATTAATATTGTTCCCGTTTTTTGTATGCAATTTAGCCATTTTCCCAGACAAATTCATCAAAATCGGAAATGAAATAGTTAGTCTCATGTTTTATCGCGTTTTTACTATATTGTCTATGTAATAGCCCTAAGGGAACACATATATTATATTAACATTATTCTAATATTAAAAAATATTTATTAAATTAATATTAATATAATATTAAAATAATGTTAAAATAACTGTGATATGTCTCTTAAAATTGCG
>JABFPO010000152.1:0-10586 GCA_022817385.1 Macroteleia sp. ZL-2020
CAAGGAGATAACGTTTTCCACGTGAGCTTCTTGGGTACGGTCCCATCAGGTCGACCGCGATTGTTCTCCACGGTTGTGTGGGTATGTGGGGTCGTTGGACGCCTGTTCCTTCATTTTTCCCCGGTTTGGTGCATAAGCATAAATGACATGAGTGAATGTGTTTTCTCACGTCGGGAAAAAGACCCTTCCAAGTGAAGGTCTGTTGAATTGCTTTCGTCGTTTCTTCTGTGCCTGGATGACCTGCGAATTTCGAATCGTGGAATTCCCAAATTACTTTCTGCCGTAATTCGGTGGGTACCAGAATTAACCATTCCTCCTGGTGTTTCTTATACAGAATTCCATCGTGGATTCTGTAATTATCGAGTAAGCTTTTCTCGATTCGTGTTAACGTTTGTTTATTTGAGAGTAGCCTCCGTTTTTCCACGAGTGAGTTTATATATGGATCCCTTTGTTGCTCTTTGAGGACCTCACGGAAGATGTTGGTTTGTTCTATTAATAAGACAGCAGGTGTTTTTTCTGGTGGTAACATTCGTTCAATGTCGTCCAGTTCACCGTGGGGAAGATCTTCAGGATTTCGAGACAGGGCATCGGGCAGTTCATTCATTTTCCCGGGGCAATGTTCTATTTTGAAGTCAAACTCTTGCAGTAAAATAGCCCATCGGGTTAATTTTGCCCTTGTGTCCTTCATGCGGTTAAGCCAGGTAATGGCTTTACTGTCTGTGCGCAGTATGAAGGGTTTGTCCTCTAAGTACCGACGATATTTCTTGATGGCCCAGATCACGGCTAAGCATTCTTGCTCGTTACAATGGTACTTCTGCTCTGTCAGATGGAGTTTTGCACTAGCGAAGCTAATAATCCTTTTTTGTTGTTCTGGACCTTCCTGGTATAAAACCGCACCCATTCCAATCCCTGATGCGTCGGTTTGTAGTATATAAGAATTTTCTGGATCTGGGCGGTATAATTTTAGTGGTTGGTTGAATAACCGTTTCGTTCTGTTAAAAGCATCCTCTGCTTCATTTGTCCAACGAAAAGCCTTTTTCTTTAATAGATCAGTCAGGGGGGCGGATAATGTAGCATAATGCGGCACGTATTCGCTTAACCAATTACATGTTCCCAAAAATCCTTGTAATTGTTTGCGGGTTTTTGGAACTGGCGCTTCTTGAATTGCCTTCATACTTTTTGGCAAGGCCTCGTTTATTTCGCCCTTTATATGATGCCCCAAGTATTCAATTTCGGTTGAGCCGAAAGTACATTTTTCTATATTGGCCGTCAGGCCGTGGATGCGCAACCTTTCAAAAATTAGCTGGAGATGTTTCAGATGCTCCTCCCAAGTCTGGGAATATACAATGATGTCGTCGAGGTAGCAAAAACAGAAACTCCCTAGATAGCCTTTTAATACAATTTGGCTCATCAGCCGTTGAAAGGTGTGCGGAGCGTGGGTTAAGCCGAAAGGCATAACTCGAAATTGGTAAGTTCCTCCGGCAGGAGTTGAGAAAGCTGTGTATTTTTTGGATTCTGTGGACATGGGGATTTGCCAATAGCCACAACGCAAATCGAGAGCCGAAAATATCTTTGCGGGACCAATGTCTTTAATGACGTCATGCAGGTATGGAATTGGTTGCGAAGGTCCCTTTGTAATAGTGTTTAGCTCTCTGTAATCCACACAGAATCGAACCTTTCCATTTGCCTTTTTTGCTATAACTATTGGGAAGTTATAGGGAGAAATTGCGGGTTCAATTACTCCCGCATCCAGCATCTCTCGTACTTGCTCTTCGATTAATTTTTGTTTTTCAGGAGAATATCTGTAGGGTCGCACATGGACCGGTTTGTCCTGAGATAACTTTATTTCATGCTTGATTGATGTTGTCTGATTCATTAATCGAGGGTCGTCGAATAAACTGGCGAAATTGTCGACGACATTGAGGAATTCGGACTGGTATTCTGGTGGAAATTGGTGTGTAATTCGTTCCGCGTTAATTTCTTTTTCTTCGAATCTTTCTTCCGTGCCTGTGAGAATCGGAATTATTGTTCGGTCTTCTTTTCCTAAGAAAATAAGATTTTGTGCCAAGTCTATAATGACATTTTGTTCCTTTAGCCAAGGGTATCCAAGTAATATCGGTACTGAGAGGTCAGGAGCGACTAGGAACTTTATTTGTCTAACTTTATCGTGTATTTGTACCTCGATAAATATGCTGCCAATGAAATCAAGTTTGGCCTGATGGGCGGCTAGGTTTGCCGTAGTTACTTCTGTCGTCTGGATTGGTAAATCTTCTATCAGAGATGCATTAATAATATTCTCTGTCGAGGCGGTGTCAATTACTGCCTTGGCCTCCAAGTTCCCAATTTGTATTCGAATTTGTGGGAGATTGTTTAAACCGGTGCTTGTGGTGATGATGTATTGTTGGCGACGAATGGATTCCCCTCCGTCGCCTGTCGCCAGTTTTCCGCCCTGGGTTGATTTTTTATGGGACAATCCTTATTAAAGTGTCGCTCGGGGCAATACCAGCATTTAGGAAGCTCTGATCTTGGGCGGGTTTGTTCTTGAGGTGGCCTTTCTTGACGGACTTGCTGTCGTTGGTTCGTTTCGTTGAACTTGGTTTTCGTGATGGTTTGATTTTCCCGGGTGTCATGCTCTGCGTCCCTTGCCCGCGTGAGCAAAGTGGCAAAATCTTGCGGGTCCGTTAAGCGGACCAATTGACGCAAATTTGGCCTTATTAATTCCAATAAAACTTTGACTTTCGTAGTTTCATCTTCGTCAGGCCGTACTCGCTGATATAGCTGGTACTTTTGCTGTAAAAACACAGTGACATCTTCTTTCTCATTTTGCTTTTGCGAGAAGAGCTGTGCGTTGATTTTAATCCGTTCTGCCTGTCCGTCGTAACGTGACAGGAGAAGTTCTCGGAATTTTTCCCAGGATACGTTCAGATTTTTGTAGCATTGCCACCATTTGGCCGCTTCATTCCGCAATGCTTTTCCTGCAATTTTGACGCGTTGTTGTGGTTGTGTTCGGAGTGTTTGAAAGTGTTCTTCACATTCTTCAATAAACTGCTTTGGATCTTCGTAGTCTGTGCCAGAGTATTCAGAAATGCTAGGGACTTCTGAATTTAATGCAGTTATAAAGTTTGCCCAATCTTGGAACGTAGTAGGTATTGGCGGAGCCATTTGTTGTGGATTCATTTGCGCTACAGGTATCCGTGTTGAATTTACCATGGGCCGAGTTAAGGGGTTTTGATTTCCCATTTGTATTGCATAATTTGGTAGGTCTGCGTTCCCGGAGGCAACGCTAGTCTCTGGAATGGAGACCTCTGGATCTGGAGTGTTTCCAATTTGCTCGTGAGCGGGTGTAATATTAACGGGATTTTGGGCGCCACCGGATGTTTCAACTCTTCCGGAAGAGTTTTCGTTTTCTTGATGCACCATGCTTGCCTTTTGACTGCGGGTTTGAGGTGGACTGTGAAGTATTTTATTCGGCATTTTTCTTCCTTCTTTTTTTTTCCTTGAGAGCGAGAGAGAAAAAAAACTTCTTTTCAGGGTGAGTCCGTCTGATCTACTGATTCAGAATAATCTGGCCCCACGTTGGGCGCCACTTGACGTATGACGAACTGAGCGTGCCGCTGTAGTCGTCAGTCACTCGGAGATTCGACAAATTTCCCGAACTAGGGGGAAATTGTTGTGGTTGAGGTTTGACGGGTACGCCCAGAAAGCAGATACCCCTGGCGACTGGTTACGCCGTGGATACCTCGGCTCGAAGCAACTGGATGCTTTTCGAACCGGTTCCGCGGCGAGTGAAACGCCTTTTTATTCGGAACACCTTCCGGGACTCTAGACCACTGGAGTCTAGGGCGAATCCTAGTGCTCAAAATATAATTCCTCGGTCGTTGGTTTGTGCTAAGGTACAATAGTGGCGAGAGGAACCTGAATGGTGGTCCGTGGTCTGGCGTGCGCCGGAACTAGGGAATTTCAGTGTTTTGGGGGAATCGGTCAGTTCCAAAGGCAGACGAATCCGGCGGCTGGTTACGCCGGGTAAGTCTCGACCTGCAGCAACTGAATGCTCGCAGAACCGGTTCCGCGGCGAGTGAGACGCCTTTGTTTCGGAACACCTTGTGGAACTAACCGGAACGTAACTGAAAAGGGAAAGTTTTTAATTTTATTTTCTAATGGGCCCTGAGAAGGGCCGGTTGATATAGGAATAGGTCTTGAAGATTAGGCGGCCGGTGGTGAGGAACTTCCGAACAACTCGAGGAGTCGACGACGTTTAACTGCGGAAAGCGCTTTTTCCCTAGAGGGGAAAACTTCGTTAGTGACGATCGTTGGATGGCCTTTCGCAGTCGTAGCCGCGTCTAGAGCGTCCAAAAAGACTCTCCAGGGACCAGGAACCGGCAACTCAGGTAGTGCGATGGGAATCAGTCGCCAGGGTACTGGCGGCTCCTCAAAAATTATGACTGGAGTCACGGAGGCTGATTCCGCCCACAAAAGTTCAAGTTCCGAGTTGCAGGCTTGAATCTGGCCCTCGAGAAGTGCTAATTGGCGCTCCTGCTCCTCCCGTCGTCGTTTGGCAGCCCGGAGTTGGTATTTCTTACCAGCTCGCCTTCCTCGGGGCATCTACCCTGGTGTTAAGGAAGCCGGGGAATGGAGGGTCTCCGGGAGCGACTGAACGCTCCACGTAGACGGAACTCGGAATAAGAGAATAAGATATTTCCGAGCGACTGAACGCTCCGTGTGAAATATGTTATAGGGATAAAGGTTGTAAAAGGAAAGGTAGTCGTCAAGTTCGTGATTATTAGCTTTATTAGCCTTTTAGAACACTCGCTTGGCGAAGGGAGATCTGTGTCCATTCGTTGTCCGAGCGCGCCTCTACATAATTTACAAAAATCAAACTTCTTACGGGCGAGTTACAATTGTTCGGGTATGCGCCATCTCGCGGTTTAGTTCCCCGTCATGGCGGCTTTGGACCAAGTGCGCTTGCGCGGGCTGATAATGAAGTCAGCGTAGCGGGCGTCGGTAAGTGCGATACGAGTCACATGATTTGGCGGTGTAGCCCGGTGTTTTTGTTTTGGACATTTGCAAATGTCGCAATGTTTGTTTGGCCTGTCAAACAGCACAATTTGCTATCTTGGAGAATGGCCAAGAATTGTTTTAGTGTTTCGTCTGATTTCTCCTACTCTTTGCAGGTATGTTCATTATTTACATATCTTATCCTAACAATTTACATAAATTATAAAAATACATTAATCTAACTATAATCTTACACATAATCTCTTATTTAATACAATATATTTCTTGATCTCTGTCACAGAAATAAATAATTAAAAGAATAAACATAATTTAGTCTAAAAGTAATTTCTTTGGAACTTGTCATGATTAATTCATTTATTTCTGTGTTACAATTAACTTGAATAGGTTATTAAAATGTTTACGCTGTTTTCAGGTATTTTACCATCAGGATCCGGTGCACAATAAAAAGGTTTAATTGGATTAAGAGAAAAAAAAGAAAAAAAAAAGGATTAAGGATTAATTATAGGGACTTGGCCCTATTATAATAATTTGCTGTTTTTTTGGTAAATGGTAAAAACCTGTTAGAGGTATGGTGTGTTGTAAGTATGAATTTAAATAATATTATTAAAATACAATTTGTAAATTAAACTTAATTGTTAAAAATTTTATAACCTTAACTTGTCAAATTTGGAGCTTCGGTTAGTGTTATATAAATTTTTAAAGTGTCTCAGACATAACCTAAATCTGTCAATGCGTGGTCCCCATTTTGGAGCACCCAATGATTTTATATTGATTTTAAAGTGTAATTAAACAATAAAGAAAGTGACAGTTGAGGTTATGTCGATGAAAATATTTGTCATGATTGTTTTATGGTGTCAATTCGCCCCGGGTGTTTTTGACGAATATTTGCATCGAGATGTTGTGTTCGGTGTGTTGTGTGTGTACGCTAATGTGTCCTTCTCTTCCGCAAATTGTAACGGTGGAGTGTTGCCATGTCTTCAGGCCCTTCATCCTGGAGAGACGGGTCTTCTTCACAGTTCTGCGTCGGTTCGGGTTCAGCGTCTTTGTGGGCACGCTTCAGGTCTCGTAGATGGTATTTTTGGTTGTTCACGAGAAAAACTTCCTCGCTGAGTTTTACTTGAATGGGATAAGGACCGTCCCATTTTGCGGCAAACCCTGCGTGGAACTTGTCACTTGCCTTGGAGAGCGGGTGACTTCTGGTGTAAACAAAGTCACCTTCTCCAAGTTCCTTCTTCCTGTGGGATTTATTGGGCGAGGGCTCGTGAATTTTATTTAGGTACATCTGTTGGTGTTCGACAATTTGTTTTTGATCTGGTGGCACCTGGTTTGCAGTGGGCCCTTGAATTATTTGCCACTCTCCTGGTCTGAGGAGCGTTTGACCCAGGAGGACTTCGCTGGGTGTCTTCCCAGTAGCGGCATTTCGTCGAATCCTGAGGTTATATAAGATTCGTGGGATATGTTTTTCCCAATTCTGGTGCCCTTCGTTCTGCAAACTTAAACGTAAACCTTTCTTGATTTCTTGGTTCCGTCTCTCAGTGGGATTTGCTTGAGGGTGGTAGACAGGCGTTGTCCATCCCTGTATTTCCCACTTGTTCAGTACTTCCCTCCATTTCGTGCTGGAGAATTGCGGACCGTTATCAGTAAGGATGGCCCTAGGGTAACCCCATCTATAGAAGACCTGTTCTTCTAAGGTCGTCAGAATGTTAGGGGATTCGGAGTTGCTCAGCGGAAATGCTTCCACCCAACGGGAAAACATGTCGGTTATCACAAGGAGATAACGTTTTCCACGTGAGCTTCTTGGGTACGGTCCCATCAGGTCGACCGCGATTGTTCTCCACGGTTGTGTGGGTATGTGGGGTCGTTGGACGCCTGTTCCTTCATTTTTCCCCGGTTTTGTGCAGACACATAATTGGCATGTTTGGACATATCTCTTTACATCAGAGTGGAGGCCCTTCCAGGTGAATGTACGTTGAATCGCGTTCGACGTCTCCTCTGTGCCTGGATGGCCTGCGTGTTCTGAGTCATGGAACTCCCATATTACTCGTTGTCTCAACTCGCTTGGTACGAGTATTAACCATTTGTCGTGACTCTTTTTATACAGAACTCCATCCTGAACCCTATAATTTTCGAGCAAGCTGGCCTCAATTTTAGTTAAGGTTCGTTTGTGTGAAATCGCTGTCCATTTTTCAACGAGTGCACTAATTTGTGCGTCGCTTTGTTGCTCGTTGAGGACTTCACGAAAAATGTTGGTTTGCTGTATTAGTAGGACTGCAGCTGGTTTTTCTGGAGGCAACAATCTCTCAGTGTCGTCCAGTTCGCTATGGGTTTCGTCCTCCGGGTTGCGGGATAGCGCGTCAGGCAATTCGTTTAACTTTCCAGGGCAATGTTCTACCTTGTAGTTGAATTCCTGCAGCAAGATGGCCCAGCGGGTCAGTTTGGCTCGTGTATCTTTCATGTGATTGAGCCAGGTAATGGCTTTACTATCGGTTCGTAAGATAAAAGGTTTATCTTCTAGGTACCGGCGGTATTTTTTTGTGGCCCAGATTATAGCCAAACATTCTTGTTCGTTACAGTGATACTTTCTTTCGGTCGGGTGGAATTTAGCGCTTGCAAAGCTGATTACTTTCCTTTTTCCCTCGGAACCCTTTTGATATAGTACGGCACCCATACCAACTCCTGAGGCATCAGTCTGTAATACGAAGGGAACCTTTGGGTCTGGACGGTATAATTTTAGTGGTTGTTTGAATAACTCTTTCGTTTTTTGAAAGGCATCCTCTGCTTGTTTGGTCCATCGGAAGGCCTTTTTTCCTAGCAAGTCGGACAGGGGAGCGGATACTTCGGCGTAATGAGACACATACTCGCTCAGCCAGTTGCAGGTTCCTAGAAACCTTTGTAGTTGTTTCCGGTTCCTCGGGACTGGTGCTTGTTGGATGGCTACCATACTTTTTGGCAAGGCTTCATTGATTTCGCCCGTGACGTGGTGCCCTAAATACTCGATCTCGGTGGAACCGAACTTGCATTTTTCTACGTTGGCTGTGAGGCCGTGCATTTGTAACCTCTCGAAAACTAGCTGTAGTTGTTCTAGGTGCTCCTCCCAATTCCGTGAGTAAACAATAATGTCATCTAGGTAGCAAAAATAGAATTTCCCCAAATAACCTTTTAGAACAATTTGGCTCATCAGCCTCTGGAATGTGTGCGGGGCGGGAGTCAATCCGAAAGGCATTACCCGGAATTGGTATGTACCCCCTGCTGGGGTTGAGAAGGCTGTGTATTTCTTGGACTCTGGTGACATAGGTATCTGCCAATACCCACAGCGCAAATCGAGAGTCGAAAATATCGTGGCCGGACCTATATCCTTCAGCACATCTTGTAGGTAAGGTATCGGCTGTACCGGGCCCTTTGAAATGGCGTTCAGCTCTCGATAGTCCACGCAGAAACGGACCTTTCCGTTCGCTTTCTTAGCGATTACTATAGGAAAATTATAAGGAGAGGTTGCTGGCTCGATAATTCCGGCTTCCAACATTTCTCGTATCTGTTCTTCGATTAGCTTTTGTTTTTCAGCAGAATATCGGTAGGGGCGTACGTGGATGGCCTTGTCGTGAGCCAGTTTAATTTCATGTTTGATGGAGGCGGTTTGTTTCATCAGACGAGGTTCGTCAAAAATACTGGCAAATTTGTTAATTAGGGTTTCGAATTCCGACTGATATTTCTGCGGAAAGGAGTGATGAATTAGTTTTGGATCAACCGTTTTTTCTTGTAATCTTTCTCCCTCTCTGGTAATAATAGGGATGATTGATCGATCTTCGTTTCCAAAGAAAACAAGATTTTGGGCCAAGTCAATTATAACTTTTTGTTCTTTCAGCCATGGATAGCCAAATAAAACTGGTACTGATAGGTCAGGTGCGACCAAGAACCTTATGGACTTTAGTGTGTCCTGGATTCCCACTTCTATCACAACACTTCCGATAAAGTTGAGTCTGGCTTGATTGGCGGCTAGATTTGCTGCGGCCAATGGTGTGTCGTGGATTGGTAGATTTTTTATCAGTGCTGAATGAATTATATTATCCGTTGATGCAGTATCAATTACTGCCTGGGTTTCAATATCTCCGATTTGAATTCTAATTTTCGGGAGGTTTCCCAAGCCAGAGTTTGTGGCAATTATACATTGTTGGCGACGGATGTACTTTCCTCCGCCGCCTGTCGCCAGTTTTCCGGTCTTGATTTATTTCTTTCTGGACAATCTCGGTTAAAATGCCGCTCAGGGCAATACCAGCATTTTGGGAGTTCTCGTTCTTTAATTTGTGGAGGCTTGTCTTGCCGTGCCTGTGGTTTCAGATTTCCCTCGGTGAGTTTTTTGTTCGGAACGGATTGGCAATCTTGGATATCGTGTTGCGCATCTTTTGCCCGTGTGAGCAGGGCCGCGAAGTCTTGAGGATCGGTGAGACGGACCAATTGTCGCAATTTCGGCTTCATAAGTTCTAGTAGAACTTTAACTTTTGTAACCTCGTCTTCATCTGGCCGTACGCGTTGGTATAGCTGGTATTTCTGTTGTAGGAATACCGTTACGTCTTCCCTTTCTGTTTGTTTCTGTGAAAATAGCTGGGCATTCAGCCTGATCCGTTCCGCATGTCCGTCGTAGCGTGTCAAAAATAGTTCGCGAAATTTGGCCCAATTAACATTCAAATTTTTGTAGCACTGCCACCACTTGGCTGCCTCATTTCTCAACGCTCCGGCGGCTATTTTTACTTGTTGTTGTGGTAGGGTATGAAACGTAACGAAATGGTCTTCGCATTCTTTGATGAAGCTATTTGGGTCTTCATAGTCGGTTCCATAGTACTCTGAGATACTAGGGACCTCGGCGTTTAATGCTTGTATGAATCTAGACCAGTCACTAAAAGTGGTAGGCATGGGGGAGCCACTTGCAATGGATTTAATGGTGGTGGTGTTGTTTGTAGTGGATTTATTTGCGGCGGGACCCCTTGAGGCGGACTTACAACAGAGTGTTGTAAATGGATTTGTCCTTGAGCCGGGGGCTCGCGATTTTCTATCAGTGATGCGTAATTCGTTGGTATGTATGCATTCCCGGGGGGACTTCGGGTGGTTAGAATAAAAGTCCCGGGATCTGGGGAATTTCCTACTTGTTCGTGAGTAAGTGAAGTATTTCCGGGATTTTGGGCGCCACCGGATGTTTCAGCTCTTCCGGAAGAGTTTTCGTTTTGTTGATGCACCATGCTTGCCTTTTGACTGCGGGTTTGAGGTGGGCTGTGAAGTACTTTATTCGGCATTTTTTCTTCTTTTGAGCACAAGAGAGAAAATCTTCCTTATCAGGGTGAGTCCGTCTGACCTACTGATTCAGATTAAAATAGCAAGCCTCACGTTGGGCGCCAATTGACATAAAACGAAACCGGGGCGGAGGTTGCAGCGGTCGTTGGTCAAGGTTTAAGCGTGTAAATTTGTGGCTACTCTCAGAGCGAGTTGAACGCTAGTGAGGTAGTAAGAGTGCGTGTAAGTTTGTGGCTACGCTCAGAGCGAGTTGAACGCTAGTGAGGTAGTAAGAGTGCGTGTAAGTT
>JABFPO010000153.1:0-10548 GCA_022817385.1 Macroteleia sp. ZL-2020
ACAAAATGGCCCAAGTACTTACCGTTGTTATCATTTCGATATTGGCCCAATATCGCTTGCCAATATTGGCAAAATTGGCACCGATATTGGCCCAATGTTGTCCCAGTTGTACTGTTCTATATGGGAACCTACGTTACAAAAGACCGCTGATAGTTGATGCGATAGCTCAGTTGATTAGAAACTTACTGTTAGGATTCTGCGATGATAGGGTTCGATTCCGATCGTAGACTAAAATTTGTTTTAATTAAATTTCGGACTACGTATCCAAATAGATTCGCTTTCAAATCTAAAAGAAATCGATGCATCGATTCCGCGTGGAATCAATTAAAAACAAAAATCTGAAATTATACTACCTCGCAGACTCCACGTTCAATCCATTAAGAATCGATGTTAAGATCTACGCTAATTCCCTTCACTTATAAATGAAAGTTCGCCAGTCCTTCGAAATAGAATTTACGTACATCCGCCTTTAATCACCATCAATTCCGCATACCGAAAGTGGATCATCCATCTTAAATCGATATTGATTCAATGGTCAGTTTCTCTATGGGATGGCGTAAATTTTGTCGTAAAACGGCGTAGTTAGGCTTTACATGACGTACCACTTCTGTTTCACCAAGGTATACAATACGAAATGAAGCATATGACAAAGCAGGAAACGAAGTTTAAAAAAATGAGATAATCAGGAATTAAATCCGCTTGAAATTACTTCCTAGTTTCCAACCTTGTTTTCGTGTTTGAATATTTCCTTCATTCCAAGCTGTATTTATAGTCTGTTATTTTTTCTGAAAAATACAGCTTTCTCTGGCTTTTTTTGTCATTTTAGTAAAATGATAGACTTTCTTCTGTATATTTTTCCCAGGCAACATGGAATTACCCGAAGTTACTTTGAAGTTACTCAGAGTTAAAACGTTAACTAAGAGTGAACTTGGAGGTAACTTTGGGAATGGAATGTTGATTGGGTTCTGACAAAAGTCATTTACATTTTGTTGACATTTTCTCTGTAAAAATTCTGGTGTTATATTTTGCACATTTTTACTAGAATTTGTGCAGAAAAAATATCAGGAAAATAAAAAATATAGACTTTTCCCAGTGAACACATATTTTCGCGGCGGTGCCCCTAGCCTATTAAAGAAAATCATATGAGATCTCATACGAGTTCTTATGTGAGTTCTTATATGAGGTATCGTATGAGTTCTCATATGATATATCATATGAGACCTTATGCCAATTTTTCATATGAAATCTCACATAATTGCTCATATGGCTTTTAATTAGTTTGTCGCATAAAATTCATTATTTTATTCAATTATAAATTAATTTAAATTAAAATTTTTTAATACGGAAACAAAAAATGATAGAAATCTTCACGAAATATATACAATTTATAGAAATTTTCTGACCAAACTTCGAAATGATCGCTTTTAAAAACTTGAAAAAGAAATATCAGCAGTCTTAAAAATGTAGTTTTAGAATAAGCAGAATCCTTTCATAATAAATAGGTTTTCTTCTTAATTATGACACAAACAGAAATTTTATTTATTTTAAAAGCAATTTATTCTTATCGCTTGGTCATAAAATACGTTTATTATATTTTAGATTAATAAATTTCCTATTAATCGATTTCCTTTTAATTTAAGCTTAATTGTTTTGAAACTGCTGTCCTTTTAATATAATACTATTTGTTTTAAGAGTGAATGAGATAAATAAAACATCGAAATACAATTTTACAAAATCTTTATTTTATCTGCCTAATATGAAAGGTACAAATAAGAAAGACGACACTTGAGCATTTAACCTAACCAACAACCTGGTCATATGACACTGTTGATTAAGTTCATTCTCGCTTGTTGAATTAATCGAACTGATTTAGGATATGTCACTACAAAACCGTCAAAACACGACGAGAAATGAAATTCTCGTGAGCACGGGAACGGCAACGATATTACGATGAAATGACTGCACGTGTTCACAAAGACGAAAAGCACACTAGGCCGCGCTTTCGGTAAAACTTAACCGCTCAACGTGCAAAGTTATTGAAAACTCATATGAAAAATAAAATGATCAGATCTAATGGAAGATCTAACATCAGAACAGATGTGGCAATTTCGAATAAGATCGAATACGAGACTAACATTAGATATGAAGAAAATATTTAATTGTAATGAAATCTAATAACAGATCTAACAGAAAATCTGAGGAACGAAAATTTCTCATACAATACCTTACATGAAAATATAATGTTGAATTCAAATTTAATATTAAATTTCCATGTAAGGTTTTGTATGAGAAATTTTCGTACTTCAGAAGTTCTGTTAGATCTGTTATTAGATTTCATTACAATTATATATTTATAACATATCTAATGTTAGATCTCCTATTCGATCTTATTCGAAACTGCCACATCTGTTCTCATGTTAGATCTTCCATTAGATCTGATCATTTTATTTTAAAATGAATCAAAATCATTTACTTTTTCAAAGTAAAATAAACTTGAAAGAAAAATATTCCATTCGGGTATATCGTCCAATGAAATATTACAGATTTTATTTTGATTTGCACAATTTTTCATGTGTATAGTGTTTTAGTTCAAAATTAAAACTGACGAATAATTTTATTCATTTCTAAATTGAAAATTTCTGTCGTTAAAAAATTTTAAATACTAGATCACTATTTAAGTCGATCTATTTGTAGAGTGAACATTCTCTAATTTTACGGAATATATATCCACATATAACCACGGTTTTCTTGTTTTGCTACGTTGGAAATTTGATTAAGTACACTCGCAGTACACATAATTAACAGTACTTATTGTTCCAGGTTCTGACGAGGAGAAGGAAAGAAACGATTTAAAGAAAATAATAAAAAAGAAGCGTGGAAATTTCCCGAAAAGAAGCGTAGAAATTTTGAAAAAGTGGTTATATGAGCACCGCTACTACGCGTACCCAACAGACAGTGAGAAAGCAGACTTAGCTTATCAAACTAATCTAACTATTTTGCAAGTATGTACTAACACATTCAATTTTTGCTTTAATTATTTTCGTTGTAGCATATATATATGACTGATTGACAGAAACTTTAAATGAAAAATGACATAACCTTGTAATATATATCTCTATTTTCCTTATATATATAGATTTGCAATGGCATTTTTCATTTATGATTTCTGAGATTTACTGATATGGGTGGGTAACAAGTTCCCTAACCATCAAATTTCCTAAACCATCCAGTTCCTTCCCAACTAAAAAAGTTTCCTAAACCATCCAGTTCCTTCCCCAATTATAAAGTTTCCTAATCCATCCAGTTCTTTCCCTAACTTTAAAGTTTCCTAACCATTTAAAGATAATCTATATTCATGGCACATATAGAGATATACAATGTAGATATACAACACATTGGTTAGAGAACTTGACAGTTAGGGAAGTTAACATTCACCTACTACGTACACTGAAAAAAATATAACCGATATATTTACAGTTTAAACAGCAATCCGGGGACAGTAACAACACAAATCTTAAAATTACTGTGAAAAATCGTAAAATTTTGGCATAAAACGACAGTTAAAACAATGGAAAGCGAAATAATTCGAATTTTTAAACAAAAAATTTACGATTTTTTAATGGACTTTTTACGTTTCAGCTTTAACATCCCCGGATTACGATTTAAACTGTAAATATATCGGTGATATTTTTTTCAGTGTATATATGCATACAATTTCTCTTCCTTATCACAAAGTATAGATTTTTAATAAAACTGTAATTGTTTTCAGGTCGAGAATTGGTACATTAACGGGAGAAGACGTTATCTACCAGCCATGATTAGACGCGACGGAAAAGACCCAAGCCAATACATAATTTCTAGGAAAAATAGAAGGTGTTTACGGGATGAAGATCAGCTGAGTGCTGCTAGCGCAATGTTGATGGTTCGGTAAGTCACTTTAAAATTTTGAAAATATTAAGTAGATTAAAATATTGAGGTTTAAATTTTTTTTTAATTGTAAGAAGTGAAGATGACACATCTACTGAGAATGAAAGTTCTCAAAGTGAGGAAGAGAGAACTTCTCTGCCAAGTTCCTCGTCATCGCCAGCTGACAACGCTTCTTCAGATTTAAAGTCGAACCTAATGATCAACCAATTTACGAAGACTTAATAAGTCATCCTGCTAGTCGAGGGTACATTTAATGCATTAAATTTATTGCACAAACCCTTTAATATTAAATTTATTGCATAAACCCTTCTGGTTTTATGTTGTAGAACTAACTCATAGCTTCCTTTTTTATGTACTTTTCTCTAAATCTATCTGAACCAAATTAACTATCCTACCAACTGCATCTTATCATAATCCTGTTGAAATATGCTTGAATTATAAATTCTTAACAAATAACACTTTTTCTGTGATTTTGAAACTTTAATTAGTGAATGTTCATATAATTTTTCTTATTTGTCACCTATTTGCTCTAACTTGACTTACCAACTGTATAACATACAACACACAATTTATAGTATACAATACAACTTCACTTACCAAATGTACAACGTACAACATACAGTATATAATACAACTTCCTTACCGACTGTACAATGTACAATATAATACAATACAATTCAACACACTTTCACTTAACAACTGTACTTACCTAGTTTTTACTAACTGCACCTATAAGTATTATGCAAAATTTTAATTGTTGCTATGCTTCAATCGTTATATTGTCTTTGTATTGATTTGGTCTGAAAAATTAAAAACGTTTTTTTTTTGTAAAAATTTTTTTGTAAAAATATGTAATTTATAAAAAAACAATCCTAATATTATTTGTATTTCCCTTACAGCTGTGGTGGTCTTCCGAACATAACACGCTGGAACGCACGACATGAATCGGAGAATCTTTCGGTGAATCTTTCGGAGAGAAAATCTACCAAATCTCCGAAAACTGTTAAATCTAATAAAGCTGCCAAATCCAGAAAGGCCAGTTCCCCTGTCAGTTCTCCTGACACAACAATAAATGAAACTCCAGTGGAAATTATTGGCCACGGCGATGAGACTCCGCCACCAACACCACCACACAAAGACGCGTTCAATGGATTGTTTATGCTTCTAGAAGCTGCAATGTTCATTAGCAATCAGGAGAGACAACAAGAAGCGATGGCTGCAGAAAAGCAGCAGTCATAAGTTAACGTTAATAATTCGTACAAGAATTAGACAAGACTGACTTTCGAACAAAGATCGCGCGCATTTATTACAGGAATTGAATGTATAAACGAAATGCATTGAGAAACTAATTTGTTCATGCGATCGTGTTAAAATGGAATACCAACGTCATTCTTATTAGATCATTGTAGAAATTTTATATAATTTGAAACTAGTTAACACAAAAGACAAAAAAAACAAAAAAGACAAAAAAAATGAAAAAATGAAAAATGTAAAAAAAAATGTTAATCAGATGCAAATTTATTTTGTTAATTATATTCCATTTTTGTACTCGTGTACAAAATATATTGAGAACGAAGTTGGTATTCCTGCGTTTGTTAGATCTGTTGTATATACTTTAGACATTAATTGATGAAAATCTACTTTCCTTTCGTACGAAATTTTCTAACGAGAACCACCTTTTATTGTATCATAATTTTCCCCGCAAACATACGAAATAGCTGATTGTAATTTGCTAGTTATTCACGTAATTAGCGAAATTTCTACATATCTCCTATGTTTTCTAGGCGATTTTCTACACAAATATTATGACATTTCATATATGTATGTATGAATAGTATAGATTTAATTATCTAATAGTATTTCCAAGAGTTTCCAACTTGGACACCTTATGTTTCTTTTATTATCCACTTAGTTGTCGCGTTTTCGATTTGATTATTTAAATAACTAACTGTTCAAAAGACCGGACGAAACTTTACTAATTGTAATTTGCTCAATGTAATCAAGTATTAATAAAGAGAAACATTTCATCAACATACATGTGTTCTGAAACAACTTTGTACTCTTTAATTATTACACAATGCCTTAAAAAAAATTTTTTTTTTGACCTTCAAGAAAACAAATGTTGCATTTACATTTCGTTTCTCCAAGCGCACCGATGGGTTTACAAATCGAAGTGCTGGTTATCAGTTGCTTATTAAAAAACTGAATACTGCATTTCGAAATTGTAAATATTATACAGTGCAAAAACTTTCTATCATGTAAAAATATCTGTACTAAACGCCGAAGACTTATTTTCTTTATTAGTGTTCATAAAATATAAAATATTAATAATAACAAGGTAATGCTTATGAGATGACATTTATCCGTTAAATGCTTAAGAGCTCTTCGTTTTGTAATGCCAAAATATTATGAAAATAATTTTTTATTATTAAAACTTTTCTGGTGGAAACAAATTTCTCAAAAACTCACCAAATCTCTGAAAATATATCTGAAACACTCTGAAAGACTCTGAAAAAACTTTTTAGAAATTCTGAAAATCAGTTGAAATTACGACTTGCAGATAAATTTCTGAAAATTCGTGAGATTCAACACATTTTTAGACATTTTCAGAATTATCTAAAATAGTTTTTAGAGTTTATCAAAAAAAACTCTATCCAACCTTGATGAAAATAATTGTCTGAAAAATTCTGAAAAACATGTTTCAAAGTGAAAAAATGGGAAAATTTCAGATACTTCCATAGTGTTACTATCTAGAAATAAAATGCTGAAAATCTCTATTGAAATCTCAAAATCACACTAATTGCGAAAAAATCGATTTTATTACGTTTTCGGTATTTTTAACTTTTTGAAGTGTTTTTTTTTCATCGGAGATTTGCAGAATTTTATTTGTAGGAAGAAAAACCCCCCTGAAAATATCTGAAGTGTCCTAATTTTGACATGTCTTCAGGCATTTTTTTAAACAGTTTCAGAGTGTTTCAGAAACTGTTTCAGAAACATGTTACGAGTGTTTCAGAGTTTTTAATAAATTTCTTTCCATCAAGGATGATTGTTTTATTTTAAAAGTTCTATTATTTTTATATATAAACATAACTAAACGTATATTGAAAGGAGAGAAATAAAGATTGAATGTCAACGACTGAAAAAATTACCTTTTGTTACAGCGTACCGCGAAACTACGCCCTGGCGTTCCAATTTACACCCGGATTCTGGTGTAATTTGAGTGTAAAACAGAATCTTGGTGTAAAAGCGGCGTAAATGGGGTGTATTCAAGGCGTAATATTGACAAAACTACACCGTGTCTACACCCAAATATTTGACACCAAAAGTACACCATAATTACACTAATTTCGAAGTTGATCTTTACACCTTGTTTCCCTTGAATTAGTTTACACCAATTTTACACCATAATTACACCTATTTCGATATTGAATTTTACGCCATATTTCCTCTGAACCTGTTTACACCGTATTTACACCAGAATTACACTACAGACGGGATGAAAAATAATAGATTCTGAACAAAAATATTTTACTCCGAAATTACACCCTTATTACACTAGTTTAGAAGATGAAGTGTACATCTTGTTTCCCTTGAAATAGTTAACACCAATTTTACACTGTAATTACAGCATTGACAGGATAAAAAATAATACTTTTAAAAACATAATATTTTACACTCAAATTACACCACATTTACACTGATTTAGAAATTGTATTTTATTACTTGTTTTCCTTGAAATAGTTTACACAGTTTTTACACTATAATTAAACTAGAGACCGAATAAAAAATAATAATTTCTGAACAAAAATATTTTACACCGAAATTACACCCTAATTACATTAGTTTAGAAGTTGAAGTGTACATCTTGTTTCCCCTGAAACAGTTAACGCCAATTTTACACCGTAATTACACCATTGACAGGAGAAAAAATAATACTTTCAGAAAAATAATATTCTACATCCAAACTACACCACATTTACACTGATTCAGAAATTTAACTTTACGTTTTTAAGAAATTACAATAGTTTTTACAAAGAGGTACGTTAGAGTATGTTAATTTTCTTGTTATTTTAGAACCTTTTTGTAGAAATATTGTAATTCTTGTACAAATGTTTATAAAACTTTCTGTTCTGATGGGGTAATATCTTGTTACTTTCAAAATCAAGATCATAAATAATATTTTTTCGAACTCATGTTCGATTGAAAACATTGACAGAAAGGAATCAGGTTTTGCAATAGAACATGAGTTTGTCTGTCAAAAACTGAAACCTACTACTGGTCCTCGAATATAGTAGGTTAGAGTAACAGTAAAGGCTATTAGTGTTACAGTAAATTATCTAACATTGCGATTCGAAAATTATATGATAAAAAATACGTGTTTTTTATTTTCATTTTTTTGTGCCACACGTGCACGAAAAATGACGCTTATCAGGCTGTTTCACAGGACGGTAAGTTATAGTTATCGATCCTAGGGCGGCAAGTAAAACTCTAGTCCGGAAAGCGCCGCCTCAGGGCGATAAATTAAAACATAACATCTCTCCGCATCTCTCATCTTAAAAATAAATTATAAAGAATTATATCATTTTTTAAAATTATTGTTTAACCCTTCGCCAGTGTCGTTAATTTTAATGTCCTTTTCTTACTACATTAGTTCCATTCGGATATCTTTTTCTATGCGGGGATTCCCTCATAGCGACACTGGCGAATGGTTAAATAAAAATTTTAAACTTACTTATGCTTCCACTTTTTCTAATTATTAATATTATTTTGTAGTACTATTTTAGTTAAATTATTTTTAATTCTGTTAAAACTATTTTTTATAAGAATTGATAAGAGTTGCTGAATTAATGAATATCATTAAGTATTTTAATGATTCTTAAAATTTTATTAGAAATGATACGATAATAAAATTTTTATTGATTTTTTTAATTTAATTCAATTTTTTGTTTGAAGAATTTAAATAATCTATGTGAATCACAGTTCTTTTAGTAGTTACATCATATTTCAGATAAATGAAAAATTGAAAATTGATATGATATTTTGATGCTACTAAATAGACTATATTCTTCTGCAAATTATTGTCGAAAAATAACTAAAAGTTATTAATAAATATACATATACATTTTTGCAATGTATTAGAACAAAGGAAACATAACTTTGAATATAATTATTACAAACTGATGAAATAAATGACACTGCCCTGGTTAAAGCTTCATAAGAAATCATGAGAAATCACGCCTAAATCGATGAGTTATGAAAACCTGTGGATTTTTCAACAGAAATGTCATACCATTGGTATGACATTGTGCTCTGAATTGTCATGATTTCTAATGAATTTTCTGTCAGAATACATTCATTGGAATTCATGAAAATTCAGAGCACAATTTCATACCAATGAAACGTGTTCTGAATTGTCATGATTTCCAATGAATTTTATGTTAGAATAAATTCATTGGAATTCATGAAAATTCAGAACACAATTTCATACCAATGCTATGACATCTCTGTTGCAAAATCCATAGGTTTTCATAACTCATCGATTTAGGCGTGGTTTTTCATGATTTCTTATGAAGCTTTAACCAGGGTGTATTCTTAAACCTCTGCATTTCTTTTAAAAATATTCAGTTTATATCTCTTTATTTTTTTTTACAAAATTACCCATTTTTAATAAACAATTGAAAGTATTGTTAATTTGTAGAAAATATTGTAATTTATTAAAAACAAATTCCTTTCTCGCAGTTGTTTCAAAGTCGAGCTTTAGAAAAACTGCCCTAGTAAAATGAAAGATATATGGGGCATATATTTATATATGTTAGAAATATACTAGAAATATACTAAGAATATATTAAGAATATATTAGAAATATATTGCTCATATATCTTTCGTTTCACTAGGGTGCTGAAGTAATACAGGAGAAATCACTATAAAAATAGTCAATTTTTTTCTAATTAACAGAACAACTATATATTGTATTTATATTAAATTTTCCTGTATTATTTCAACGTTGCTTATATAAAGTTCGAGATATGTGTTCATTTTATGAAAATTGATAGTATATACAGTAAAAAAGACAATTTAAAATGTACAATTTTTCATTTTAATTTGAGAGTATAACAGAAAAATAGCCAATTTTAATATTTGAAGTACTTCATTTTCATACAAAAATGGTAATTTTTACTATTTAAGGATGTTTATCAGTGCCTACCCGGACAAAAAAAAACACGTGGAAAATTTCGTGGAAAACGACGTGGAAATGAACGTGGAAATGAACGTGGAATAACGTGGCAAATTGGACCCCGAAAATCACGTGGAAAACCACGTGGAAAACGGCGAGGAAAACCTTGTATAATTGCACGGACATTTTTAGAAAATTGTGTGTAATTTCTATATATACCAAAAATATAGATGTGCAGTAAAATCGGAAAATTTCTTTTTAACATATATTTTAAATATTCATTTCAATGAATGAAACAAAAAAACCTAAAAACATTAACAATTTCTGCTAAGCATTATAAATCATCAAAACATTGGTGATAAGCCAATTTCCTCTTTGAATCTTTTTCCTGAAACAGAAAACAAAATATATTCACAAAGAAATACATATATCTTGTTTTATATATT
>JABFPO010000154.1:0-10536 GCA_022817385.1 Macroteleia sp. ZL-2020
TTACGACATTATTATTAATATAAATTATTTTAATTTTTAAGACAATATTATTAATAAAAGTTATTTTAATTTAATTTTTAATAATTATTAATAAAAATTAATTTTAAGATATTATATTTTAAGATATTATTTTTAATTAAAATTACTATTAATAAAAATTAATTTTTAAGACATTATTATTTAATTTTTTAAAATTATTAAAATAAAAAATTATTTAAATTTTTAATATAATATTATTAATAAAATTTATTTTTTAGATATTATTTTTAATTGGAATTATTATAATTAAGTTTTTAATAACTACTCATAAAAATTATTTCAATTTAATTTTAATAATTGTTTAATAATGTTTTTAAAAATATACACATTCACGCCATCTTGTACAATAATAAAAATTAATTACTAACGATTACATATTAACATTTTTAACTTATCAATAATTCAGAACTTTATTTTAAAATAATTTTAGTGTTAAAGTTAACGTTTCGTCTATTTCATATATACACCTTTAGAGCTAATGAAAGAAATTTACAGTCACAGTTAACATAGTGCAACAAAATTAACAATTAATAAGAAATAAAAAAAAATTTTTGTAACTATTTAATTTAACAATTTGTTCTTTATCTATGTCAAATTAATTTTTTGTTGCATTAATTTATCTTGACAAATAAACAATTAACACATTTTACTGGTAAATAGTTATACAATTTGAATTCATTTCTTATTCTTTAATATCGTTACACTATGTTAACTCGACTATAATTTCATTTCTTTAACTGTGAAGAGGTCCATGTTAAATAAACGAAACGTTAGCTGTAAACAAATGTAAAGAAAAAAAAAGTGAAATTTAAAATGCTAAAAATACTTTAGTTAAATTCTTTATAAAGCCATTGTTCCGGCGCCGTCCACTTTCATTTCGCCGAACAAACAAACGTGGTGGCGGTGGCGCTGCAACACCTACTGGTGGCGGTGGCGCCGCAACACCTGCTGGAGGCGGTGGCGCCGCAACACCTACTGGAGGCGGTGGCGCTGCAACAGCTGCTGGTGGCGGTGGCGCTGCAACATCTACTGGTGGTGGTGTTTCTGGAACGCCTGCTGCAGATGTTGCTGGAACACCTACTGGCGGCGGTGGCGCTGCAACAGCTACTGGTGGCGGTGGCGCTGCAACACCTACTGGCGGTGGTGGCGCTGCAACAGCTACTGAAGCGGTATTCTATTTCTTTTTAACTCAACTTTAAATTAACTTTTTCTTTATTTAACATTAAATCTAAATCAAGTTCACATTAAATTCAATTTAAAATTAACTCAACATTAAATTAAAATTTTGAGGTTAGATTGGTGATAATAAAATTAAATTCTTTACATAACAGATGAAAAGCTGTTATCAAAACGTATGTATATTTACACATTATTTATATTAATGTATTTTTTATTTGGTGCAATTTGATGTAAATACAATTTTAATTCACATTTGTATTGGCAGTAAATCTTCCGCGATTTTAATGCGATGTCAGGTTAATTCTAAATTAAATTTAATGTAAACTTGATTTAGATTTAAAGTTGAATAAAGAAAAAGTTAATTTAATGTTGAGTTAAAAAGAAACGGAATACCGCTTCAGCTTTGTTGACAGGTTCAACAGTCCTTAGCATCCGACGTTTTTTTGTTCGCAACGCAGTCTTGGCAATTCATCCCCAGGTACGTAGAGATGTGTTGTTGTTGTTGTGTTGTGTTAATGGTCCCAGGAACTGTATATCCTATTAAAACCAGCAAGTCTATTTTTCTGGCGACGTCAAAGTCGCCATCTCACTCTTATTGGCATAGCGAGCGCCATCTGAATAGGTGACATGTATGTGTATACGTATGCGTATGCATGTGTGTGTGTATGTGTGTGTGTCAGTGTAGGTGTAGCGCATACGGGACCAACGGCTTAACGTGACTTCCGAACCACGTGCATTTTCTCAAATTTTCTAGCCCAACGCTTCCAGAGAAAATTATCGAGTTATCCTAGGAAGCGGTTATTTGCAATGAAAATTAGAGAAAATGCAGGTTGCCAGCAGCTTGTGAGAGTTTCCAAGCGGTCACCCATCAAACTTGAAGCCTCTCGCAAATTTGCTTAACTTGGTAGAGCGATAGTGCCAAGTTAAGCAACCATAGCCAATCTGCTGGCTGGTACGTAGAGATAATATTTGCAGATAGAGATAAGCCGCATAACCTCTTTTTTTATAACTATTTATTATGTATATTGTTTAATTAAAAGTGGTAGGTTGTTTTGAGTTTTTAGTACGTTTCAAACTGACGTTTTAATTACAATTTAACTATTCAGTAATATAACTTAGTTATTTAATATACTTACACATTTTACTATTAAAATAACATACCTTAATATTTAAATGATACGTTTTATCATAATATAAAAATAAGTAAACATATCTATCAAACATATTTAAAATATTTTTTAACAATGATATTTAAAAATATTTCTAAAATATTTTTTGACTCTGACCATAGAATATTTTCTCATCAATTTAAAAATATTTTTTAAATATTTTTTAAATATTTCTGTTTATTAGAGATGGTTTTTATATAATGAAAATAATAAATTTTGAATAATAAAAATAAATTGTTGTGCACAGTTTAAATGTTGATTTACCAACAATCTTAGTTATTGAATTTTATTACTTGAACTTTAAAATTATTATAAATTAGTAAATGATAAAACGTATCATTTAAACATTATTAAGGCATATCATTTTAATAGTAAAATTATTAAGTTTTACCACTCTAAAAGATAAAAATATTTTCAAAATATTTGTAAAGTATTATAAAATATTAAAAACTATTTAATTAAAAAAGTATTCTTTTAAATTTTTTTTACAAATTTTTTTTTAATATTTTCAAAATATTTTTTGACTTTGACATTGGAATATTATATCATCAATTTAAAACTATTTTTTAAATATTTTAAAAATTATTATGTTCATTAGAGTTGGTTTTTACATTATGACAATGTTTTAATTCAAATTTGTGAAATTTTTTGTGTACTAACAAATAATTAAATGAACTAATAATTTTATTATCATTCTTTTTTTTAATTTGAATAATAAAAATAAATTGTGCACAGTTTAAATTTCGATTTACCAACAATCTTATATATTGAATTTTATTACTTTAATTTTAGAATTTTAATATTTAAATGATAAAACGTATCATTTAAATATTAAGGTATGATATTTTAATAGTAAAATGTGTAAGTCTTAATTTAAGAAATTAAAAAAAATTTTTTGAATATTTAAAAAATCATTTTTAAAACATATTTTAAAAGTATTTAAAAATACTGTAAAAATATTAAAAAATATTTTAAAGGTGTTTTATAAATATTTTTAATTATTTTTAAAATATGTTTTTACTCAGACGTTAGAATATTTTCTCATCAATTTAAAAATATTTTCAACTTCAAGCTTTTTCTAACCTCAAGCTATTAATTACGCTGGAACTACCTTTAAAAACAATTGTTTAAATGAATAGTGGAATTATTTAATCGCTCACGTTGAGTTCACGTTTCAATGCTATTTTCACGATAAATTAAGTTTTAAAATAATTTTTTCAGGGTTCATGTATAATTGTAAGCTGAATAAAAATGTTGATTCCACGATTTGAACTTAGTCAAACTGACTCTGAGGTTTTAATTACAATTCATGCACCATACACAAACATAAAGGACTGTGAGGTTTATGTTGAAGGAACTGATTTTGGATTTTTCTCAACACCTTATTATTTGAGGTATTGTACAATTTTTAATAATAAGAAGAAACACTATAAATATACATGCATTCTGCTATCAAATTTAAAGCATGTTTAAATAGAATAGAATCTTTTATAGCTAAACTTGAAGCTGTAGCATACCACCTTAACAGCTAATGAAATAACCCCACTACAACCATAACCTTAATTTGATTTTGTCACTTAATTTTTGATTATTTATGTCATCAAATGACACATTAAATTTAATAAAAGATGTACAAATGTAATTTAGCTGAAGTATATTTAAAAAAGAAAAACAGATAAATTATAATTTATTTTAGTACTGCAATTATAATTGTTTTGGTTTTTAAGATTGTTACATAAATTACATTTTATAATTTTTGTAATATTACATATAATGTTCTTTTAATTTATTGTTTATATTTATTGATTATATATCATAAATATAAATATACATTTAAATATTAAGTTTGTAACATTTAATCATATATAATTTTGTCATTTGTACAATTATAATTTCAAGTTATATTTTGGTTTATTTTTAATCATACAGTGATAAAATAAATGTGGTAGTTTAGTTATCATTCAAAATCTCTTTTGGCTGTGAAAAAAATTTAGCTATGGAAGATTTTGCTATAATTTTTTTTTTTTTTTTTTGTAAAAAAAAAATTATGTTATTACAAAATAATTATAATGCTATAAGGAAATGTTATATTCTGATTTCTACGAAATAAACTTTTCTATACCTAAACTTCAAACTAGCATTTTGCTTAAACAACTAAGTAAAGTAGCTACTTTTAAGTTTTAATGGTAGACCTCTTACGAAATTACATAATGAAATATTTATTAATATTAATAAACATTAACGTTTAAATATTATTTTATAATAAATTATATATTACAATTGAACAAGAGCAAGAAATTAATACTAAGTTTACAATAAATCTTGCAAAACTTGACTTATGAAAAAGTAAATTAATATCACTGACCACCATGGCTGAAAATATTTTCATTGTAACTGTCTTCAATATTCACCGTATCGTGTTTATCAGGCAACATACATGGCAACACTAAATGTAAAATTTTAAAAATGTATTATATAGATACCTTATGAAGTATTCAACGTTTCAGTATAAATTAAAATAATCTTCCTATTAATTTTTACAATAAAAATAACATTTTCTTAGTTTCACTGCAAATACAATACATGTACTATTTTTGTAATGATTACACAAATTCTTGTAACAATTACAAGTAATGCATACTCAACTTATATCTGTAAAAAAATAAAAAATATTGCCAGCCTCAATTTTGTAACCAATCTATACACAGAAAAAAAATTTGCATAGCCGCTGTACTACTGGTGCTAGAACAGTTCTCTTTTGAATATAGAGCAACTGCTATTCTGTCTGTGGAGTAATGGTTACTCCAAAGTCTCGGCAATCTGTTATCCTACGATGCTAGCGAGTTGTTATGTGGAAAATTCTAGTTTGGAACATGTATGGAATACATATGGAACACATATGGAACCCATATTAAATATATATGGGAAACAGGTATAGAACACATATGAAACATATATAGACCATATGTGGAACCCATGTGAAACATGTAGCTCACATATATGGAACACATATGGAACCCATATGAAACATATGCAGACCATATATGGAACCCATATGGAACATATAGATCACATATATGGAACACGTATATGGAACATATATTGAACCGATATGAAACATATATGGACCATATATGAAACACATGCAACAGTATATTAGTACCATTGTATAACCTATTTGGCCATATATGGGACACATCGCATTAATTATCACATAATATAAATTATATCTCTTATGTATCTTACGTATAGGAGTTCTGCTGCTGCAGACAGCAAAGTAACTATTGCTCCACGGCAGCATAACCATTCTCCTACACAGTGGTAGAATAGGTTTACACCGTTTTGTCTAGCAACTATACTGCTTAGGACAACGGTTGTACAACATTTTTTTCTGTGTACTTTTCCTTGTAATGGACACAGCTATTTTTTTACTGTGTGATCATGCACGTGTTTTAGAATGCTGAAATAAAATATTGAGACAAAATAATTTTGTTTTTTAAGAATGTCTTCTTAATATCCATTACTTTCAATTGTCGCTTATAGCTGATTAAAAAATGGTTTAGAAGACATTCTGACAAGCACTTGATGGTGTGCTAGGACATACTATCGTTAATGTTTTACTACAATGTCCATAATTTTTTAACCTTTAGACTGCCGGCATTTTTGCCTTATAAATGGATATTTTTGAGGGGCAAAGTATATATATCTAAACAGCTGATACATCTAGAGTAGTTGCCGAGGTCACGGATGGTTCATATATGAGCCAGGCCGGCAGTCTAAAGATTAAGGGTAAATGTTATAACGTTTACTAAATCTTTTCTATTACTCCATCAAGTGCTTCTCAGAATGTCTACTAAACTATTTTTTAATTAGCTATAAGCGAAATTTGGTGGCTTTCAAGAATACTATTAAACGTTATTTTCGTTGTATAAAACATCTTCTATTCTATCGTGTATGTTCACATTAACGCTATAAAGAAAAATTCTACACTTTCTTGTTCTCTATGGATTAAATTTCTATATAGTGTATTGGTTTTCGATTGTTTTAGTATTTCCATTCAGTTTTTGTTGTAAACGTAATGTACCAGCATAATTTAACCAGCAGGGCGGTTATTGAAAATTACCACCCTAGGGTGGTAATGAATCAATAACCGCCCTCTCCCTCGGTCCATAAAATATTGTAACCACCTCGGTCGCAAGCTCCCTTGGTGTATAATATACTATAAATTCTTTTTAATATTTTGAAATGATTTGAAAAATCGAATAAATGCTTGCGCGATTCACATGAATTAAACAAATAAAGATAAAATATTAAATATTGAAGATAAATAAATAAATTTAATATCTGATATAAAACAAATCAATAAAAATATATACATACACATATATATATAAACGTGATATTATGAATAAAAATATTCATAATAAATTAATAACATGACTGGAACTCATTTTACTTTGACAGAAAAACCATTATAAAACAAGGTGAATTTTTCATATATTTAGGTGCAAGGTTTTTGTTATAATAGCACGAATATTAATCATCTAGAAACAACTTACTTTTTCTTTCCATGCAGTATGTGTTAATGAATTGACTTAACAAAGTACAGTAGAATCTGCCACACCTAAAGTGAAAACTGCAAAGTCCTGCTCTCACAGCTAAATACACGAGGAGACCCCCACTCTTTCCATTTACCTATCATTACCTTATGTTTAAACGGTTTAAACGTTAAGCATTTTCGATTGAAGTAACATTGTAACAGAAATTCGAAATGTATATTTATATTTATGTGTTTAATTATATTTATTTGTTTATTATAATATAATTTCAAATATTACATTGTTCATAAAAATTAACGCTTTAACTTAAAATTAGTAAATAATAAATAATGTAACTAACAAATTTTATTTTATTTTAAATTATGGTGTAAAATATTTTTAAATGCACAAAAAATAGTTTTAAACATTTACAAAATAATTCTTAATTATAAAAATTTAAAAATTAATTTTTGAAACGATTCTGGAATGTTCCTAGAATATTTCAGAATTAATAAATATAAAATAATTTTTAAAACCTTTCTGGAATGATTGTAGAATATTCTGGAATTATTAAATAAAAATGAATTTTTAAAACGTTTCCTAAAATATTCAAGAACTCGTAAATAAAAATTAATTTTTAAAGCGTTTTTGAAAGTTTCCAGAATATTCCAGAATTCATAATTAAACATTAATTTTTAAAGCGTTTCTGGAAAAGCGTTTTTAAATGTCTTAAAATGTTTAATACTTATTTGTGAATTTGAAAATATATTAAAACTTTCTTCTTTCTTGGCAGAAAAATAAGTTGAATTTACATTTTTTAATTGTAAATATAAAATATTAAAACAAAATCGTTAGTAATTAATAATATTATTAATTAAATTATTAGCTTATTTATACAAAATGATGCGAAATAATTAAAAACAACTCTTTTATATTTTTGAATTTAGAATAAGAGATTATAATAAAATTTGTGTAACTTTGCACTAACGTTGTGACAAGGTTACATACATATAACATTATGTCTCATAACATACATTATATATTTAAAAACAAATGCACCAGTATTATCAGTAACAGTGGGAAGACTACATACGTATTATTTGAAATAACGCGCCAGTAATGCCAATAGGAGTGGTGCAAACTGGTTAAAGGTGGTAGTTTAGCTGTGAGAAAAAATCTCTTTTAGCTATAAGAAATTTAGCTGTGGGGGATTCTACTGTAATATCATGTTAAAAGATATGTTTGTTTTAAATAAATATGTAGCATTAAAGACCTTTATATTTAGATGTTGATTCAGAAAATATTGCACACTGGACTTCAGCTTTTCTTGCGTATACAAAACTCATTTATTAACTACAGAAATTCGATTAATAGCTTCCACATTTTAATTAATTTCAAAATTGCATGCCATTCATATTTTCCATGACCGCAAATTGGCGCTCTATATCATGTAAAATCTAAATATATTAGCCTATCCAACTATCTTTGCTGACATAACATGCAAACAAATGAATTTCTCTTTTTCCTACACATTATTTTACTTCAATACCCTAGACAAGATGTCTTTTGTTTTCTGTCAACTCAATTTTTTGACATTTTGGTTAAATGAATATTGGCTGTATTTTATTTCAAAATGTAATTAATAATTATTGTTACAGTAAAAAGTTAACTGTATATTATTTGGATGCATCTACAAAGAGGAAAATGCAGTAACTGCATTTATCTTACCCAGTAGCTGTGTATAGATAACATTTCCGATAGTAATTTTTTTACACTGTCACTAGAAATTTTGCACGCAGTTTGTAACTGAATAAAGATATTTAACGCTGTTGCGCGTAGAGTCATAATTCACGCAACTTTAAAAATTAAAGTAGTGAAAATACAATTCAGAGCGAATACATTCTTTTCAACACAATTAATATAGGTGGGGGAAAAAATTAACAGCATTTAGTGTTCTGGTCTTTAAACAGAAGAGAGTTTAGTTTTAGTATCTTAAATAGAAGAGCATCTAGGGTTCTAGATTGAAAATAGAGAAGAATTTAATTTTAATATTTAAAATAAAAGAGAGTTTAGTGTTATGGATTTAAAATATGTAAGAGTTTAGATTTAATATTTAAAATAAAAGATAGTTTTGTCTTGCACAATAAAATAGAAGAGAACTATTTTTTATATTTTGTAAATAGTATAACAAATTTTGTTCACTAATTTTTATTTTGCAAAATTGTTTATTATTAATTGTAGTTTATTTAACTTTGTTATAAAGAATCAAAATAAGTAAGAAGTGTCAATTGATTTGTGTATTATGTATACAAGTCTGTGTGATAATTTTGTCTTTTATTATTTTATTATATTATGTTATTAACATTTTATATTTTAAATACAAATACAACTTTTTTGAACTTACTTGAAAATCTATTTGAACTCATATATTAATAACTAGTTGTACTTTCAAATTCCTATAATTGGGTTAAATTGATAAACTTATAATAAATAGATGAATATAATTAAGATTCAATTTTTATACTAAATCAATAAATTAACAACAATATTTAATAACTAAAGTTTCCCGAAGCTAAATACATTAAAATTAGTGATAAACATTCTTGCAAAAAATAAAAATTAACGAAAAAAATTATTATAAAATTTAAAAAATATAACAAATATTTCTCTTCTGTTTGCTTCTTAGGACTAAACTCTTTTTATTTTAAATATTGGAACTAAACTCGTCTCTATTTTATCTGTAACAATAAACTCTCTTCTATTTTAAAACCAACACACTGAAAGCTTAGACTGTTTTTCCATTTATAAAAATGAAAAGGAAAAGGTAGAAAGGATTTAGAAATGCGTAAAAAAATTCTACGAGAAACTACAGCTGTGTGTCAAATATCATAGAAATTCATTATTTCGTTGTAAAAATTCGCACTTTATACGCACAACGGGAAGAAAAATACGTAATTTATTTCATGTAGTTTTGCTGTAGTTCTGCAGTAGAAATTCGTAAAAATTATTTTCACCAGGGTTCTTTTTAACACTGGCTGATGCATATATATTTCAGTATTTTATACACGCGATAGTTTTTTCATTTTACATTATACAAGTGTTTTTATATTTACAGGCTGCTACGAAGATCGCCTCTTAGAAAGAGGTTTAAGAGGAAGAAAATTAAAAAACGGAATGAAACCATTTAACGAGTGGATTAGAGAGAAAAGGCAGTATTTAATACAGCGACACAAATTAAATGTACGAAATTAGTTGTCTGAAATAAAATTCTAATGAATAGTTGCTTTTTTTCATTTTCCATTTTTTAACAAGTAGAAAAAAATTCATATGTTTAATTTAAATTAAATAAAAGTACGTCCAAATCATGCGTTAGATTACGAAAAAAATTATCTGTAAAGTAACGTTGAAAATAACGTGAAAAATCACGTACACGGAGCGCTTGAAACGGTAGCGATTAACGTCATTGACACCATAGATTGGTGCCAAAAAAATTTTTTTTAATACAAGCCTGATGATTGGTATTTCCACACCAAACACTGGTGTTTCTGCACTGATGTCTGTTGTGAATGACACCATTGGCGGTCACACCAAAGAGTGGTGCCATTTACACT
>JABFPO010000155.1:0-10532 GCA_022817385.1 Macroteleia sp. ZL-2020
TTCATTATCAGAGCGTCCAACATTCCGAAGCGGCGTACATTACGCGACTAACACCATAAATTGCAAAAGCGACACAGTATATATCAATTGAAGTATTCATAGCAACGTATTATGAGAATAAGAATAACTAAGATCTGAATCGCGAGACTTAATCGTGAATTGAACAAGTTTGAAAGAATATTCCTCTATGAATTGAAGGCAACGCTAGACTAAGGAAAAGAAAATGCTCAACTTATAGTTATATTAGATTCAAATTATATGTTATACCGTGACGTGAAAAAATCACATTGTTATACCAATCACGAAAATAATGCTTTCAAGCAAAAACCTTTCAATTAAGTCATAAGTTATATCGTGGAAAAATTTACGAAATCGGTCGTAATTATATAATTCATGGTTAAATTAATCCGTTTATATTGAAATCCGACATTTTTTTAATTGAAAATTATTTAATTATTTAATTCATAAAAATTTCCTGAAGCTTTCTTTCAATAACGAACCAGCTTTGGGTAACGACTGATCCCGTCATGAGATTCGCTCTCCGCAGCAACATGTATTAAAATTTATGCAAAACCGTTCAGGGACGGAAGCTAATTGTCTGACGTTTTAACACACGAGAGCATAAATCTATTAAATTATATTATAAGAACCGATTCCTTGAGTTCCTTTCGTTCAAAGCATTAAGAAATGATTGACTGGTATATTAGATTTCTTTAATTTGACAGTTTGAATTACACTGAGAAAAAAATAAGGTTATAATGACCAACAGAAAATAGTTATTTTTCGTGAAAACTAAAAGTAGTGTTGCCATTAGCTATAGTCATTTTAGTTGCTTTTACTCAATCTTACTATTTGTTTCAACCATTCCAAAATTACAATATTTACTAGTGTAACAACCTTAATTTTGAAGTCATATAATATAATACAACTAGTTAATATAACCAGTGTTCTCAGTGTATGAATACACGAAATATTAGTTAATATAATTATATTTAATTTTATATATTTTAAAACTATATACAAGAAATATGGAAAAATATAAAAATTTCTAGGAGATACGTATTAATTTGTAATAAATAAGTTAAAGATAAGGAAGATAAGGATATATAAATAGGGATTATTAATAATCATGAAACATTTTAATGCAAATATTATAAAATACATTACTCTTATTAGAGATTGACAAAAAATTAATTCCGTGAATGATAGAATACGTGTAATGCTATTGATAAATGAAAAAATGAAAAAATATATTCGGCAAAGTGGAATGTAACACTTTTAAACAATTACAAAAAATAAGTAAGCAAGTGAAACACAAGGTTAATTCATTAATTTATTTCTATTTATTAATATATTTCAATAATTTGGACATGCGATATAACAATTATTATCTGGTTTAATTACGATTTTGCAAGATTTGTTAAAAGCGAATTTTTCTTCTAACAAAACGATCAAATATGCCTGTAAGTGTATATTTATTTATTTATTTCACAAATTAAATCCAACGGGAAAACCCCAATAACAGGATTATTTACATTATATTTTAAGGAGTGGTAGCTTTTACATAGTCGTTAACTTTTTTTAACAAATTATTTAACGAATCACAGAACAAATCAACGTCATATGCGTGATAGCGAATGAACTCATTAGTTAACAATGTACCTTTATAAATAGGAGAAGCTAAAATAAATCTATCCGCAGAATAGGAATTATAAAACACATAACTAAATCTAGCAGAATATTGCGGTACATATAAAGGTAGTTGTGAAAGTAATAAAGGCGCATCAACAATGTTCCGTAAAATTTTAATAATCAGTACTAAATTATGTATCTTACGCCTAGATTCAAGGCTAAAAAAGTCAAATCTTGTCAATAAGTACTCGTTATCTATACCTCTAGGAGGATAGGAACCAGTTGTTTTAAAGTACAAGTATTTAAGTAACCTACGCTGACACGACTCCAATTGTTTAATCAAATATTGTTGCGATGGAGACCATATTGTGTCAGCATATTCCAATTTAGGTCTGACCAGAGCCATAAACAATATTCTCAAAGTATCAACTTATTTCATATTGCGACCAAGACGTAAAAGATAACCCAATGATCTATTAGCAGAATTAATAACCATATCAATATGAGACTTAAATGAAAGTCGTGAGTCAAAAATAATTCCCAAATCCTTCTTATGTGTCACAGTTTCTAAAGGAATTCCATTAATAATATAAGTATAATCAATTTTAGTTCGGGTAAAAAAGGACATAACCTGACATTTAAGAGGATTAAGAATCAATTTATTGTCCCCACACCAGCGTGAAAATGAATCCAAACTACGCTGAAGAGTCTCACAATCATGAATGCTGTTAATCGGAAGATATAGTTTCATGTCATCAGCATAAACAATAATAAAACACGACACAGAATCAGCCACATCATTGACTGAAATTGAGAAAAGTAGTGGGCCTAAATTCGAACCTTGAGGAACCCCAGAAAGCGGGCAAAAAGTATGAGATTCAAATCCAGCATATCTTACAGTATTAGTTCTATGTTCAAGATAATCAGCTATCAAATCAATATAATTGGAGGGAAGTTCAATACGCTTTATTTTATCAAGTATTATTGCATGATCTAGAACATCAAAGGCTTTAGTAAAGTCAGTGTATACAACGTCAATTTGATTAAAAACATTAATATTACTGTAAATAAATTGAGTGAAAGAAAGTAAATTTGACGTTGTAGAACGTCCTTTAATAAAACCATGCTGACAAGGCGAGATATGTGGTTGGAATTTAGCATAAAGAATGTCATAAACATGGTTCTCAAGTATTTTCGAGAAACACGAAAGGATGGAAATAGGCCTGTAGTTCTCAATAATCGCTGGATCACCGTTTTTGAGGATTGGACATATCTTGGCATGTTTCCAACGACTAGGAAATACACCCCAAAGGATGGAATAATAAAATATTAAATAAAGTGGCAAAGCTAAAGAATCGGCACACTCATGTAAAAACAAAGCAGGTATATCATCGGGACCAGCCGTAAATTTCATGGGCATGGACCGAAGTTTATTCCTCACATATTCCAAATCCAAATATACCACATTACCAAAGTAAAGTTTGTAAGTTAATGTGTCAGGTGGTGGTATAATGTCTGAACGATAAACAGAGGCAAAATGTAAGGAAAAGTTATTGATGTTAACCCGCGCATCAGACGATGAACTTTCTTTATAAGTAAGAGTTCTTGGAATGCGACTAGATTTACTAGAGTAAGAATAATGTTTCCAAAATAAGGCAGGTTTTGAAACTATTTTAGACTCTAAAACGCTGTTGTAATTATCAAAATTCTTCTTTATACCAAGTTTTATCGTATTACTCAATTTGGATAATTGTACACGTAATAGATCAGAGGGACATTGTTTAAATATCTTTCTAAGTTTATTCTTAAGAGAAATCTGTTTAATAAGCACTTTGTCAAACCAAGGTGGAAAAACTCGAGACTTCGGAAAATACGACGGAACATTGTTATATATAATACAATTCAATACATCATAAAATTTATCACAAATAACATCAATAGAATTTAGATGATCACTCAATAAACATTCAAACCAGTCAATAGATAATAATTGTTCATTAACAGAGGTAAAATTCGTTAAATCAAAGTTATCACGTATAGTGTTACCCGAAATGGCAAATTTTTTACAATTACGTTGTAATGATAAATTTATTATAAGTGGTGGATGATAAGAATCAATTTTACAAATCGGGTCAGTTGCCACGTGAACATTACAAGAAATAGACGAGAATACTAAATCTAGAAGTTTTGAATTACAATTAAAAATAGTATTATATTGATGTAAATTATAAAAATTAGTAAAATTTATCAAATGTTGAATCTTAGGATCACTACAATTAGATGAGATTATTTGTGAATAATTAGGAAAGTTAAAGTCCCCCATAATAATCATAGACGAACCCCAAAGATCACTGAGATTACATAGTTCAGTAAATAAATTTTCAATTGTAATAAGATCTGTAACCGGTGGAATATAAATTGCAATAATAATCAAAAAATGCGAGATCAGATTAACTTTCATACCAATAATATCAATTGGATCAATAAGATTGTTAAATTTAGAAAAATCTAGTAAAGAATAATTAAAACATGTTTTAATGGCAATTAATACTCCCCCACCTCTCTTGGTTAACCTATCTTTGCGTAAAACATCAAAAAGGTCAATATGAAAAAATTCAGAAGATAAAATACATGGTTTTAACCAAGTTTCAGTAATAATGATACAATCAAAAATGCTAAGATCTGAACAAAAAAACGAGGACAACTTATTCACAAGACTTCTAACATTCTGATAATAAAATATAAAAGATTTATCCGATTATAGATTCTTCGTTACTTCTTCTTCACCAATTTCGGTACATCCAAGACGTGCCTGATAACCCAGTGTCTTCTCTCGTGTTCTGGCATAGAATGGAGTTTCAAACGAACCTCCTTGTACTGCTTCAATTGGTAAGGAGTGCGATCTCTCGATATCGAGGTGGATTGTAATTGAGGAAAGTTGGTCGGATCCTTGCGACATCTCCAGAACTTCTCAATCACCAAGTTGACATCGTCCTGGTGGTGAAATATAACCTTCATGGGTCTATTAATGTCATTACCAGGAATAAGTTTACCCATCCGATAAAAAGATTTAATAGACCCATCATTTGGAAATTCAATAGTATCTAAGAATTTACCAAGAAGAATTGAGTCATCCTTTTTTATTTGCTCATTAGTATTATTTGAGTCTTCGTGTAAATTAAAAATAATGACGTTAGACTGACGCGATAATCTATCGGAGACCTCTTTCATGATAACATCATGCAGATCAGAAATATTACCTTCAATTGTAGAAATCTTCTGCTCACATGAGGTTGAGAAAGATGAAAACTGCTTTATCATCAGTTCATGTTCATCGAGTTTCTCACCACAGGTAGAAATGGTAGATTTCACCATTACCAACTATAAGGATATTTGATAAGGAAGATTTGATACCTGTAATCTCGTTCTGAACTGAATCAATTTTTTTATTAACTGTATCTAGTTTTTCATTTATATCAGATGAAAGTTTAGCGATAGCAGAATCCAGTTTCTTATTTATATCAGATGAAAGTTTAGCGATAGCAGACAATATGGCAGAGTCATCCATGGCTTGAGACATTATAACCTCCTCTTTTTTATCACCTTGACAGAACATGCAATTTTCTGCGGAAGACTTGATAGATCGTTTTGCACAGCTCGAGTGAAAAGATCTAGTGCAATTCAAACAATCAGTTGCAACAACAACACGTTTCTTGCAGTATGCACACAAAATAGTGTCAGACTCACTCAGCATTATCTAACCAAAATAGGTTTTAAGCAGCCCTATCCGACTCTTAGTTTGCAGTGTTCACGAAATGTCCCTCAAGTTGTAGATGGCGCATGAGTAGGAGTGGCCTGTGCCGAAATTCTAATTTTAATGGCTTTAAACACTTTAATAAATGTTTTTAATTTAACATCTATTAATTTATATTACATGATTAAATTTCGATATTATTAATAAAAATAAATTTATTTAATACTTTAATGACACAAAATTTATAAAAAATGTAATAACATATTTAGTACAGGAAATATTGTGTAAATAAATTTAATAAATACTACTTAATAAATATGTAATATAAAATATATTTTAAAATACAAAATATTTGTTTAAAAATATTCCAATATCTTTTAATATATAATTCTTTTATAAAAAATGCATAAAAATTGAAAATATAATATTTGAAATTGTATAAAGTAAATGTAGAAATAATTTTCATAATACAAGTTTAGACATAATTTATAAAATTTTTAAAAGTATTAAAATAATTTGCAGTAAAATGTAAAAAAATTTGTTTTTTTAAATTATTTAAAATAATGTATTATACTAATTCAGTATATTTATATAGATAGAAAAAAAAGTAATAATTGACATACATTATAATTAACTGCAATATATTTTTAAAATAAAATTATATCAATTATTATATATTTCTTAAAAAACAAATATTTATTCAACATTTCTAACTATATATTGTTGTTTTACAAACATTTATAGCCATTTAAAATAAATATATTCCAAATGTCACACAATAATGAACCAGACGAACCAGACATTTGTTTAATCAATTAGGTTATGATTCGAATGTAAATAGGCCACTCTTACCAAGACGACATCTACAATTTCAGGGACATTTTGTGAACATGATTTTATATGCGAAGCATACACAGTCGGATAGGGCTGACCAATCCCGAAATGAATAAAGCGGCAACAATACAATTCCGATTATTTTCCCACGGCTACATTAACGATTACACCGATTTTTTATTTAGTGATAACGTTCTGTTCTTTGTTATTTTGGTTGAATAATAATTGTTTTAATTTCCATCTTTTACATCTATATATAATAATCATTCTAAAAGTATTAAAAGTCCCAGTTTATTATAAATGTTTCTTGATGGCCAGATAAAAAAAATGTATGATCTTATTATTTGCATTCTTATAGATACAAAGTTACTGCTTTATGTTTATAAACAATAAAACTAAATATAATCATACATTTAAAATTTTCTATAAATATTCATGGATTCAAATAATAATATTAGAATGTCTTATCGACCAATTTAACAGACAAAAAGAAATATAAACGTAATGTTTATTTTCAATATAATTTATTAGTCAACTTAACGTTTCGACCAAAAAAGATGGTCCTCTTCAGAAGAATCTACATAAAAATACAAAAAAATAAATATATTGGAGACATTGTACATAGAAATAAAAAAATATATATGAACATAAATTAATGTTTAGTTGTTTGTATAAAATGAAAAATTATATAAATAACATGGATAAAAAATAAATTAGAGCAACCAAAAAAAAGGAAAAAAAATTTTTTATATTAACTAACCTTAATTTTCATTGAAGTTAAAACATGTTTAAAAGTCTAAAAATTTGTTTAAAAGTCAGAAAATTTGAAAATTGATCGATGGATCTATAAATAAGTCAACCATCGACAAGTCAAATAATAATACTGTAAAACGTTATTAAAGTAATCAAAACTATGATATATAAAGTCAAAATCATAAACTTAGTAATTGTCATTAAACAGTGATTGTATTGTAAGAAAGTAAAAATTATAAATATTATCAATCTATATCTAATAAAAGACTAGTTGAAATGAATTAAAAGATTTAAAAAAAAACAAACAAATTAAAAGGCGAGAAAATTATATAAGTTATAAGGATAAAAATTAAAGATAAAAAAATTTTTTTAATATTATAATAAGAAAAAAATTAATTTCAGTTGATTGACTGCTCTATTACAATTTAAATAACAGCATTGTAAATATGATTTAACTTGTCGATGTCAGTTTGAGCATTTAAAGTATTTGGAGTAGTTTTTATATGTATCATTTCTGATATACAAAGTTTGTAAAAATTACTATCCTGATCTAATATTGTCACATTATTCTAATCCATATCATGATTCTCATCTATCATATGGTTAGTAATAACGCTATGTTTGTCAGGTGGTGACTTAAAATTATAGTTATGTTCGTTAATGGGAGGCTCTCATAGTTTGTCCCACATAACATTTATCACAGTCATGACAATTGATTTTGTAAACTACATTATGCTTTCTATAAGTGTCCAATTTGTCTTTACCTTTTTTAATAAAACAATTGAACTTATTATTAATTTCATTAACAATATGTAAGTTAAGGAATTTAAAAGAATTTTTCAGAGAACGATTAAATTTATTAATGTATGGTAAAACAATTATTTTTTGTTACTGTTGTTAGAAAGTGAATCAATATTAGTTTGTCGAGATTTGATGTTTTTAATTCTTTGTTTAATGTATTTATTAATAAAATTAGTGAGGTATTTATTATTGAGTAAAATATTTTTAATGAACAAAATATTCTTTTTATGGAACTTAGGGTGTGAGAGAATTATAGATTTATCTACTAAGTTAAAAACCATAGCGCGTTTCTGATGTATTGGATGTTGTGAATTAAAATGTAAAACTCTACCAGAGTATGTTGGTTTCTGATACCAATTATTTACAATTTTTTGGTTATTATTAATGACAGTGATAACTAAGAAATTAAGTTTTTTATTTATTTCAATTTCATGTGTAAAATTTAATTTAATGTGGTAAGAATTAAAGGTATTGAGAACATTGTGTATATCGTCATGTTTGATGAAACAAAAACTATCATCAACATATCTATGATATTTAAGAACAGAATCACCTAACATACTCAAGCAGAAGTTTTCTAAATCTCGCATCACGAATTCAGCAAAAATAGGCGATAACAGGGAACCCATAGGAGAACCCTCAGTTTGAAAATAATATTTTTCATTAAATTGAAAACTTGTAGAGCGTAAAATTAAATTGACAGCAATTATCATTTCAGACAAAGTAATATTGCAAAAATCCCGGATTTTATTCCACCTGTTCTCAATGCTTTTTATGACTAAACTATTGGGTATATTTGTGAATAAATATGTTACATTTAAAGAAACCATGCTATAATTGTCAGGGATGTGAAAATTTTTAATTTTGTTAAGAAAATGAAAGCTGTTTTTTATTGAAAAATGTGTTTCTTCATCAAGAATTTTGGTAAATATATTCAGTAAAAATTTAGATAAATTATATAATGGGCTATCAATAGTAGAAACTATCAATCTATGTGGAATTCCTTGTTTATGTATTTTTGGAAGGGCATAAGCTCGTGCAATGTTGGATGAAGTTACATATATAAATTTATATTCCTTATCTGCAATATATTTTTTATTTTTCCATCTATAATAAAGATCTTTTAAATTATTTAAAATTTTTTTAGTTGGATCTTTTTTAATTATTTCATAAGTATTTTTATCAGAAAGTAAGTCTTCCACTTTATTGATATATTGTTTTTGTCAATAGCTACAGTGACATTACCTTTGTCAGCAGAAGTAAAGATAAATGTCATTATTCTCAAGTATAAAATTTTTGGTAAAGTCAATGTTTTTAAGTAGTTTTATAAAATTTAGGAATATGTTTCATTTTTTTATGAAATTTTTTTTATTTTTTATTAGCTTAACAGTTTTTTGTTTATTGATGGAACTATCAGTAAAACTAAATTTATCACCCAAGGAAACTGTTTCAACAACTTCTTTTGGGATATTATAATCTGTCAAATTAATGAACCATTTATGAGTAATGTCAGAAAAGTTGTTATCAACGAAACGTAAATCATAAGATTTATTAATAGATAACATTTTTTGTTGTTTTTTATTTTTAAAATGTAGGAATAATTTTGTCAAAAATTCTCTTTTACAATCATAAAATTTCACAAGTAAATGAGTCGGTAATGTAGATTCTAGACAAGATTCAATTTTGATCAGCTGTTTCTTCAAAAACTTCAAATGTATGTGTCCGTCTTCTATTTCCAGGTTAAGAATATTCCATTTGAGAGTGTCCATTTTTTTGTTAAATTTGATGTGAGCCAAATTGCTATAGAAATATATGTGTTTCAAACTTCTGTGTAGAAAATCAAGATGTGACGTGTGACGTTATTGAATATGCGTCACCACAAAACATTACAAATAAGAAAATGTATATATATATGAATGATTGATTGATTAACTAGTACATTAACAGTAGTGTTTAATTACAATAATATGCTAAACGCACAAAGGCATTCAACAAGGATGCCTAAAAAGAAAAAAACATCAATATATATATATATATACATGGATCGTGGCTAGCGCCGTAATCAGCGTGTCTCTGCGTACCCTACTAAAAAAATCCGGCCCGGAATCCGGCCCGGATTTGTCCGGATTTTGATACCGGATTTTAAGCCGGAATCCGGGCCGGATTTTTTAATCGGATTAAGAAATATTGGCGTATTCAAGCGAGAACAATAATTTGTATTAATATTAATAAAAATATTAATTATTAATATAAAGTATCGTCAAATTAATACTTTGCATTAATATTAATATAAATATTAATTTTTAATACAAAATATCATTCTCGCTTGAACACGCCATGTATGAACTTATTTTACGTAATATATAACTAAAAAATTTGTGTCAATATATTTTATTTGTTATACACTAATGCTATAAACAATTAACAATAACTTAACACTTAAATGATATTATTTAAAACACATATTCTGTTACAGTCGCCTGATATTAAAAAACTAACCTCAAAGTACATTACATGAAATAGTGAACAACTACGCGAACAACTATGCACACAAAACACCATAATTATACATAAAACTTTATAATCATACGTACAACTACGGCGGAAAGGTAACTGTGTTTGTCCATTGTCTTACGTCTGTTCTCGCATGAACACGCACGTACATGCACGAACGCCGAATTGCTGCTACAGTTAAGCGTCATCGGCGATCAAAGAACAAACGTAAATGCTTCCGCGGTTTAATTTTGTGCTTAGTGTG
>JABFPO010000156.1:0-10489 GCA_022817385.1 Macroteleia sp. ZL-2020
CGAAACCTTGGCGAGCCGCTTTATTACTACTATCCCTGTATCTAGGAACCCATTGTAAATACAAAATCTACAAATATCAAAATTATATGCTACCGAGAAACAACACAATATCGTCGTTTTTTTTGCCTGTATATCGCAGTGCAGTGACAAAATCTACAAATATCAAAATTATATGCTACCGAAAAAATACACAAAATCGCAACTGTCAGAAATAATCTTCCAGTCCCGAAAACTTGGCGAGCCGCTTTATTACTATACTATCCCTGTATCTAGGAATCCATTGTAAATATATAAACCTTTTACACTCACTTTCAGAAACCTTTGTTTCTGCTAATGTTTCATAGCGTTTGAATTTGCATACCTGAATCGTATTATATGTTTTATCATATTATACGTCATATTCATGTAATAATAATAGATGTGTCAACTGGATTAATAAAAATTCACTAGTTATTACTATTCATTTACAATAACAAATGCAAGAATATATGTATATCTTTTTGAACGTCAAGTTAATATCCTAGATACAGGGATAGTAGTAATAAAGCGGCTCGCCAAGGTTTCGGGCCAGGAAGATTATTTCTGACAGTTGCGATTTTGTCTAGTTTTTCGGTAGCATATAATTTTGATATTTGTAGATTTTGTCACTGCACTGCGATATACAGGCAAAAAATCTACGATTTTGTGTAGTTTTTCGGTAGCATATAATTTTGATATTTGCAGATTTTTTCACTGCACAGGCAAAAAGAGTGTTCATTTTTTAGTTCTTTCTTCTCTTAACAAATGATTTCACATATTTTCTGAATATTTTTTATATCAAGAGGTTTACTTTTATCAAGATTTTAAAGTTCTAAATAGTTTTAATTAATATCGGAAAATTTTATTAACTTAGTTATTGTAGTTTTTAATATCACAAGGTTTTATTAATACTATGACTTCTGTTTTTAAGTTTCTGTTGTCTCTATAAGTGATTTCACATCTTTTCTGAATATTTGTTAATATCAAGAGGTTCTATTATGTTAGTGATATATGTTCAGGTTTATATCACAAGGTTTTATTAATTGAATGATTTCTGTTTTGAAGTCAATGTTGTCTCTATATAATTGATTTCACATCTTTTCTGAATAGTTGTTAACATCAAGAGGTTCAATTAAGTTAGAGATAAATTTTTTGATTTATAATTATTAATAATGAATGACGTGGAACAACAAACCTTGGCTCGTTCTTTTTTTACCTTTTTAAGGTCATTCAGGAGGATATTTAGTTTCTATTTCTAATTTTTGATGTTTACAGGTTTTTTTAATTTATTGATTTCTATTTTGAAGTTTCTGTTGTCTCTATATAAGTGATTTAATACATTTTCTGAATGACTTTCAATATCAAGAGGTTCAATTAAGTTAGAGGTACATGTGAAGGTTTATAATTATTTATAATGAATGGTGTGGAACAAAAAGCCTTGGCTCGTTCTTTTTTTACCTTTTTAAGGTTTAGATTGTATATAGTTTTAATTAATATAAAAGTGTTTTAATAAGTTAGTGATTTCTTTTTTGAAGTTTCTGTTGTCTCTATATAATAAAGGATTTCACATCTTTTCTAAGTTGCTTTTAATTTAATATTATTAAATGGTGTTATTAGGTCAGTGTTATTTTTAATTATTATTTTAATAGGTAAGTTTTATTGTTTTAATTTTTATTTGTTTTAAGAAAAATATAATATATGTATTATATAATTAAGACGTAAGGCGAAATAATACATTCTAATCGCCAAGCTAGGGTGTTTTTAAATAACTTTATTAAAATGATGAATTCATACATATATCAAGATTACTTGATTTTTTCACTCTTAGAGAATCGTTTTTGAATAGACCTTTAATTTTTATGCAAGAGATTTATTGCTTTTTTGTTTATAGTTTTTCAGGTGTAAAGAAAACGAGAAACGAGAAATTAGCTACAATTCATAATAGAAAATAAACTTTTTTCCTTTTTTAATAGACTGTTTACTGATTTTAATAAAACATGTTTACTAAAATTCATTAACAATTAGTATATTTAAATATATTTAAATTAATAAACGTTTTTCAATTTTAAGATAATTTATGACAGTGTATGAATATTTTGGTTACCCCTAACTCCGTGACTGAAGCATTATTGTTTCACCTTAATGTTTTTTATTTTTTACATTTTTTATCGTTTTTGTTGTTAAGTTTTTCTAATAAAAATATGTATGCATTTTTGGCATTTCTAGGCCAGCTGACGACTTGAACTTCGGAGTCATTTATAAGAATCCATTTTGAAATTCCTTGTCTTACCATGGATGTATAATGTCCGGAATGCGTATTATTTCCATGATGAAAAATTGTACTAAGGACTCTATATTTTTCTCCATTTATGTCAACTGAAGTACTTGGGACTGATTTTATACTAAGATTTAAAATTTTCGTAGTTGTTTTACCCCGTAATTCAAATAATTGTAGTACCAGAATTAATATACTATTCGTTCTCGTTACTTCTATTTTCTCAAGATATGTTCCCACATTGCAGTTTGTACAAGATGCTCCACAATCTATCCAACTACCAATATTATAATTTATTATATCTTGTAAATTATATGTTTTTGTTCTATTTTGTGGCACAGCTAGATATATTATGTTGTCTACATCATTGCTATCTATTACATTATATTTGCATGTACGACATTGCCGTTTAATAGTTATTTGTCTTTGCAGAACTTTATCTAAGACTTTTATTTTTATACATAATTCTGTGAGAAATTCGGCAGCATCCTGTTGTTGAGGCTCCATAAATTTTTTATGAACAAAATTTCTAATATTGGTAGTATCTATTGTTTTATCTTGAGTTATATATTGATTAATCATATTTTTTATTATATGACTTGATTCCAGTTTAGACAGCGTTTGTCTTATTAAATCGCAATGTAGCAAGCACTGTATTACCGAATTTGCATAACAAGATACGCCATCAAAATTAAATAAACCGTGTATTGTCCATTTAGATTTACCTAAATGTTCATCATTGCAATCAATTTGACGTTGTAAATATTTGTTCGGAATTGTCCATAGTACATCGTGTACTTTTTTAACATAATTTTCATTTTTCAGTTTAAGTGGAATTAAGTCTGGTCTATAAGTTTTACGTAATCTATTATATTCTATAATAGCTGAGCTACTCGCTTTTATAGAAGAAGGATCAAAATTAATTAAATGTAGGCCATTTATAGTTGTAACTCTTGAAAAAGCGACATACGTTTGTCCGCAGTCAAAAACAGAATTTCCGGCTTCTATAACTGCATTTTGTAAACTTAGTCCTTGACTTTTGTGTATCGTCATTCCGTAAGATAAACTAATTGGAAACTGTTCTCGAATAACAAAAGTTTTATTCATAATTTCAAATTTCACTTTAGATCGTTCTAATAAATGCTCTTTTCCATCAGGCAGTTCAATTGTTATACTTTCTATATTACTCTCATTTTCAAAATTGCGTCTTACAGATTTTAATTTTGCTATTGTTCCATTAACAAGACCTATACTCACATCTATATTTCTTCGAATCATAATTTTTGCTCCAATTTTAACGGAAATAATTTTTGCTAGTCCAGCTGTACGTGAAGTATCTGCTTCATGTTTTTGCAATAATTTGGAAGCTCTTATTTTCAAATAAGGCGAACAATCTATTATATCGTTAGCTACCAATTTTATTTCTTCAGAAAATATGCGAGATAACATTGCGGTATTTAATGTGTCACACTGATCGCACGTCGGAAGTAAGCAGACTGTATCAGTAGGTAAGATATCAATATAATTACAAAGATTATCTATTCTGGTTTCGTAATTATATCCTTTGCATATAATTTTTCGTGTTTCTAACAATTTTATATCTGCATCTGTTATAATTCCTATACGAATTTTAGAAAGTATATCTCTATAAACATGGTCTCCTTGTTGCCGCATATTAATAGTAAGCTCATCATAATTAAACAAAGACCAAAGGTTAAAATTACCCATTGATCCTATATATTTTTGAACTTTTGGTTTTGTAAGACTTATAAAAACAGGATCTTCGTGGACCGGTGGAAGCTGTAACAAATCACCAAAGAATAGAATATGTACTTTCCCGAACCAGCCATTGTCTTCATCTTCCGTATTAAATATTTCCATTAATCTTAAATGTATGTACATTAAAGTTATATTTGAAACCATAGAAATTTCATCTATAATTATTAACATAACATTTTTTAATTGTTCTCTTAACACTTTTACAATAGTATCTGAAAGATTTGAATATTTTGCAGTGTGACCATGTTCAACTGGTAACTGAAAAAGTCGATGTATTGTTAAACCATCTATGTTAAATGCAGCTATACCAGTTGGTGCAGTAACAGCAGTATCTTTTTGTATTTTTTGTTTTACCCAGTACCGAATTGTTTTAATAAGGTAACTTTTTCCTGTTCCTCCTTCTCCGCTAACATAAAGACGTAATACTTCATTTTTCGATTGTAAGGAATCTATTACTTTATCAAAAACTCTTTTTTGATCAGAATTTAACTTGGGAATCATATCTTCCACATTTTCATTTTCACATTTATTAGCTGCATCAAGAAAATCTTTCATAGCATCATCAACTTCCATTAGAACACAATCTTCTGGGTGAATAGAGTTATTTTCACATTCTTTATTTTCTTCTTCTTTTAAGTTATTTTCTATATTATTTTTCATAGTTTCTAAATTTTCTTGAGCTTTCTGAAGTAACTCATGATATTCTACTGCAGTTTTAATTTCTGACTGTATTGAATGAAAAGCATCTTTGTAATTTTCATATCCACTACTTAATTGACTAATATCTCTCCAAGGCTTAAATAACAATAATAAAGCATAATAATAACGCTCTGGCTCTAAATTGATATTATATTGATAATGATTTATTAAATACCCACGTTTTCTTTTCTTTAAAAATAACTTCTCTCCTATACTGTAAAATTCAGTTGCACGGCATGGTTCAATGCATGTAACATGAAACCATGTAGCAAATTCATATAAATTTAAAGAATCCAAATTTTGAGGTCTTGTTGGATAATAGGTATCAATAAAAGATGGATAAAATATATCTGTGGACGTTTTATTTAATGCTTCAATTTCTAATCGTGATTTTAGTTTTCTATTTCTAATCATATTAACATCTAACCATCGAATTGTAGTGTTCGAATCAGTACCATACAAAGACATTCCGATAAGTGTATCTGCAGCTTCGAGTGCACCACATTCTCTGTGATTTAACATACGCATTCCAAAGTTCCATAAAACACTGCTTAATGATTTCGTAGAATTAATGGTAGTATCAAAATCATTTATATTGCTTGTTTCATGTTTAGATATATATTTATTAATATAATTTGCAAGGAAATGTGACTTCTCTCCAATAAACTGTATATCCATATTACCTTTCCAAGCTGTAAGGATTACTGGATTATAGTCATTAATGGAAACTTCTTTTTCTGACCTAGGTATATCATACAATCGAGACTTAGTTTTCAATTTCTTTCTTTCAGCGATCGAAAATGCTACATCTCTCATTGTCATATTACCCGTAATTGTTCGTGGAAATCCAAATCTACATACACGTCTAAAACCGGTTGATGTTTTCTTACTACGTAAACAATAACTATTATGATGATGACGTTGATATTTATCAACATTGTGATAAAGAGTTGGCGAAATATTTTTGTCCGGTATTTTACAAGTCACATATCTTTGAATAAAAGACATAATTTCTTCATTAGTTGAATTACCTATCACTGGTGCATTTTTCACCCACAGTAACATATGAAAATGTTGCGTACCTCTAGTTTGATATTCTCTACGATAAAAATGATGTATAACTTCTCCAACTGGATGGTCAGAAGAATATATAAAATCTAACATCCCCCGGAAAACATTATCAATAAATCTTGATGTTGAAACAGGATCAAGTGCAATTAGTTCATTTAGAGTTTTCTTTTTAGCCAATGAACCATTTACAGAACGTAAATATTCTAATAAATCACTCCATTCAAATTCACTTGGACTGAGAGTAAGAAACCATGTGGGAGATCCATAGTATCGAAGCATACACAGTAAATCGTTCTTTGGTTTTTTCCAATACTGTTCCGTATTTCTTAATCTTGCAAATATTGTGGTCATATTAGATTCGAGTTCTTGATTATCTAATTTCTTCAAGTATGTTTCAGCGGTATATTTTTCACGAGGATTTGTAATGTTTAATTTAGAAAAAATTCCTGCACTTAATTGCCGTCTATTGTGATCATTCAATAAATAAAACAAGTATTGGGTATTTGTTCGAAATTGTGGATGTTTAGATAACAATTTGCTTTTAATAAAATTGAAATCTGTTATTCGAACTTCTCTATTTTCATTTTGACCATTTCTTCCATATGGGTATAAATCTGGAAAACACTTCAAATCTAAATCTTTAGTACGACTATCTAAAAGTACGTCATGAATTTTCACCATTTGATATAATTCAGTAGCAGAAATATTTTTCTTCTTTTCATACATTGGATAAATTGTAAACTGTTCATAATAAGAATCTGATTGAGACATTAACGTGAGAAGTGCATCACGTTTTTCATTAAGATCTTTTTTTGCATTCTTATTATAAGTATTTTGTGTTATGTTGTTAATATTTTCTACATTTTCATTTCCTGGAACTGATTCATCGTAATTTTCTATTATACCTTCTTGATACTGGATTTCATCTAAATTTGCATTTAGTAAGTCTTCACAGTTTTCAGGTAATTTTATTTCAGCGTATAAATGGTTATTTTCTTTTAACCATGATAAAGCTTTATAGATTTTCTTCACATTCACCAAATTTTCCCAAACTATTTTTGATTTGTTTGGAATTCCTCGCACCAAAATATAAAATTCGTGATTTAAATTGATAGGTGCTGTAGTTGGACATATTTTCTTAAGAGTTTCTTCCAAAGGTAAAGGTAGGTGAAATGTTGTACTTTTCACCTTGGGAATCATGTGTCTGTGAGGAATATTTTTTTTAGAAACTGTCTTCATTTTTTGGACAGTTTGAAATGCTTTAGCCCTTTGAATTAAAATTTTCTCATATTCATTTAATGTTTGAATATCATTAGGAACGTTTTGAACTTCTAAATTATTTAGTATACAAGTTGGTGGCATTATATTTTTAGATAATTTATTGTAACAGAAATTACATATTTGTAATGTTTCGTCAATTGAACTACTGTAAAATTCCATTAAGCGACTCCAAATTTGTTGAGTATCAAATTTATGACTTTCTATTATTTTAATACTTCTTACATCTCTCTTATAACATAATCTTTCACACGATATACAAACATTAGTAGGAGTGTCCATTGTTTTTTTCTTTAATGCTTTAAAAGCCTGATTATATTTTTCTATAATATGATCTTCATTTAATGATAAAAAATTGTTTGTATTATCGTTCTGAAATTCAGCTGAGTTCTGTTTAGCATCTTGAACTACTTCTCTTAGAGCCTCAATATTTACATCGTCTAAAGCAGAATCTATATATTGTATACTCTTTTTTATTTTTATAAATTTATATATTAATCTTTTCATATATCTAATTTCAGGAAAATGAGGTGACAATATTTCTATGCATAACATTTTAGAACTACATGATTTATAATTAATATAGCAATCTTGTGAATGCCCTAATTTTGATGAATTGATCTTATTAGTACATAAAGAAAACGTATCAAAGTACTCATAAGCTTTCTTAACTGTACAGGCTGCTATATCTTCAAAATTTGTTATTAAATCTGATAATATATTAACATTAATATTATTAATTTTACATAGAAAAGAACATTTCCATTTAAAGTTAAACTTTGTTTCTACTAAAGGTAATATATTAATACTCTTTCCCTCATGATTCATAATTATTGGATGAGTACATTTTAATAAATTGTATGTTGTTTCATAAAAATATGCTTCCGAAGAAGAAGAATGCATTGTTTGACCGCAAAGTGCATTAATACCTTCCTTACAAAATACATCACATGATACCTGTTGATAACGCGTTAAAGAAACTTCTGATTTTGTTTTAAGTAATTTTAAAATACTTTTTAAGTTAATAATATACCTTTGTCTTACGTTAAGACACCACTTTGTCAAATATTCAGCTTCTATGCGTCTTGTTTCTGTAGAATTGTTTTCGAGCACTGCCTCTATACTTTGGATATATTGTTCCTTTGATTTGTTTAATTTGATGTTGTCTCTAAATGTAGTGTCTCTTTTTTCTTTAGTATCATTATTTTTACTTCGAATTATAGCTGTTGCTTTCTTGTTCTGATAATCATCTTTTCTTTGTTTTAATATTTGACTGCGATGATTTTTATAGTATTCTTTTAAACGATGACGTTCTTTTTCTTTAAATAATTCTATTTCGTTAGGCAAAGTAGTTAGAAATTGGTTTGTATATAATGTTTGTGAAGTTAATTCAGTCTTTGAATTCCAAGTAATTAATCTAGGCCTTTTTGGATGTGGAGAATCTTCAACTTCAATTCTTCGTTTTATTATTTTAGATTTTGTGTCATCCATGTTGTAACTTGTAATAATTGAATTACAAATAGATAACTGAGTTATATGTGGAAAATGTTCCAAATTGCGAGATAAAAATATATTATGTAAATGAGATCGCATTACAGAAGTATCATATTTAATAAATTCGGGGGAAATGTTAAAATATAATGAAACTGCAAATGCTATAGCATAAACTCCGCAATCTTTATCATTAAGCTGATTTTGTACTCGAGGAAATTTAACAGTTTCGAGAGGAAAAAATGGAATTAAATGCTGCAAATATAATTTAAAATGAGGGTGTAAACATTTTAAATTCATAGAATCATATATATATACTTCGCTGCCATTATAATAGCTGCAAACCCAATGTCCACCTTCCTGAGCATTGTTCCCGGAATAACTGAATAATATTTCTATATGTTTTTCATTTTTTTCTAAAGGTTTTATTTTCCATGGTTTTTCTAAGTAATAACTGCCTCGTGGTTTATAATTTGAACTACATTTCAGAATCTCGTTAAATTTATATATATGATTATCATTTAATTTTCTTCCAATTAACAAAGTTTCTAAATCTTCTTGAGGCAGTAGTCTTATACCCTGTAAAGGAGATGCACAGCGCATTTCTTCCGTATATGATACGTCACTAATTGTTATGATACTATTAGATTTGTTTTCTACAATTGATGGAGAAGTATTCAAATCAAACAATTTTTTACTTGTAATGTCATTCTGTAAAACAGCATTACTTTTAATACCAGCAGATGTACGAGAAATACTGCTATCATTAGTTTTTAATTCAAGATTATTTTTGTTTTTGAATGCAATATCTTTACTAATTCTATCTTCAAGTTCTTCTATTTGTTCAAAATGTATGTTTTCTTTATTCTTAAAATCTTGAATATTCTTTTTTTGTAAATATTTAGCTTTACAACGTTTTGAAATATCATTTTTATGATTTTCATAATATTTTCTTGATTGGAGAATATGACTAGTCCTTAAATATTCAAATTTAGAAATGTTACATTCATTCTTTGCTTTCTTATTATTGTTATGCTCGTATAGCTTGTTGCTCTCGATATTCATTTCAATATTTGTTTTGCAATCAGTATTAAAATCACTTGTTTCTGTCATTTTATTCGAAACGTTTATTTTATTATTGCTTTCTGGACCTTTACAAAGCTTATTCCGTTTACTCTTATTTGAAACATTAACTATATTTGCATCTTTCTTTTTACGTTTTAAACTACTTTTATGCAATGAAGAAAAATTTTCAATATGTACATCTTTCTGGTTTTCAGTCTCAAACAATGGCAATATTACAGTATGTGGGGATTTGCGAATTATGCATGGAAATAGAGAGATTTTTTTAGTTAGAAATATTTTTTCTAAGTGAGGTCGCATCATGTCTCGAATGTATGTTACATTTTCTGGTAACAAGCCATTTAAGATTGTTACTGCATTTGCAATTGAAAATATACCACAATCAATGCCGTTTTCTTGTAATTGAACTTTTGGAAATACTACAGGGATTTTTTGAAATGAAAAAAATGGAAATAGCTTTTGTAATGATTGCCATTGGTGCTCAGTCAATGTACCTTTGCCCAAAGAATCGTAAATATAAATAGAATTTGTATCATAGTAGCTACAAATCCAGTGTCCATAATCGAATGTTTGTGGATCATTCAAATTAGTACAAGAATATAAAATTTGTATATGTTTATTGTTCTTTGATACAGGTTTCACTGCGTTTGATTCAGGTATAAAAAAATGCAATGATGGGCGAGGATTGAAAGAAGAACAATTGCACAAAAGGTTAGAAAAGAAATCTATATGATTTTCTTCCAACATTTTATTATTTCGAATGGAAAATAACAACTCAGAACTCATTGCAAATAT